>CAUYLG010024123.1:0-51309 GCA_963573385.1 Cacajao melanocephalus
CGGGTGTCTTTACGATACTGAACGCTGCCACCTGGGCCATGGATTCTTATCCTGGTATAACTGTTTTTCCCTTAAATTATGCTCTGCACTGTGTCTACTCGAGAGATTCCTCCAATTATAAGCTGCTTATTCCTTAATTCATGCTCTATACTGTGTCCACCCTAGGCATTCCTCCGATTATGAACTAAGATATAATTATATATATATGTAGGGAAGTATTCTTTAGGCACTCATACTATCAACTATTATATGATTATATATAGAGAATTATATAAAGGGATTCTTCAAGCCCTAATTCTATAAACTAATATATGATTACATAAAGGATTATATAAAAGGAAATAGCTGAGTAGTAACACTATAAAGTGAGATATTCTTCAAGCCCTAACTGTGCCAGGGTTCTGCTTAGGTCTCTTTCCTCCGTGCCTATATGGGGAGTTACCCACAGACACGCTGACCCCTGGCTGTGTGCCTGTGTCCGATGGTGGGGTGCCGGGAAGGGGGGTGCCTGGAGAGACGTGCCGGGAAAGGGGGTCTTGCGCTGCGTCAGCGTCCCGCGTCCACCCACAGCTGTTCGACCGGCAGCTGTGCCTGCGGCAACTTCGGTACTCAGGGATGATGGAGACCGTGCGCATCCGCAAGTCGGGCTTCCCCATCCGCTACACGTTCCAGGAGTTCTCACAGAGGTTCGGGGTGCTGCTGCCCAGCGCCGTGCGGATGCAGGTCAGCGCCCTCGGGGACGGCCACTCCGTCCATCCACGGCCTTCCCCTCCGCCTCGGGCACCTCCAGCCCCCAGTACCGAGGGAGCCCTCCCACTGCCCTCCCCAGCCCCAGCCTTGGGATGAGCCCAGTCCTTCCTCCCTCTCTCCTCCTCCCGCCCTGCCCTCTCCCTCTCCCAGCGCCACGGAAGTGAGGGGGCTTTCCCTGGCGTCTGGGTGAGCTGGCGGCCGCCGCGCTTCCTTCTGGAACATGTCGGTAGTTGTGCGGCAGACGCATTCTCTCCTGCCCTGTGAGGGAGCCGAGGTGTGGCCAGAAAGCTACTGGGGCCCAAGGTTCTTCCTGTCCTGCCTGGAACCCTCAGCCACCCTGAGGCTGGGTCTGGCCTGGGCCGAGCATCCCGCAGCACATGGAGGCCCCAGGCCCCGAGTTCCCCTCTCACCCCACCCCCGATTCGAGGTTCCCATTGTGCCTGTGGGGCGGGGGGCACAGCCCCTGACGGGGTGATGGGAGAGCCTGTGGGAGGAGGAGGGAGACACCCACCCCCAGAGAGCCTGCTGAGGGATCTCTGCCCCACCTCCACTGACACCCCGTTTGGTCTTGGCAGCTGCGAGACAAGTTCCGCCAGATGACCCTGGGCATCACTGACATGTGGCTGCAGACCGACAAAGACTGGAAAATGGGGAAGACCAAAATTTTCCTGAAGGTGAGACCCGGAGGAACCGACCGGCCAGGACTCCTGCTCCGTGTGGGCTGGTCAGTTCTTGCACCAGGCCTGGGGTCTATGGTCCATGCACCCTGAGCTGAGGCCACTGGGCAGCAGCTCAGAGCGTGATGCCCACCCTCAGGGCATCCCTGGTTGTAGAAAGTCATGCTAGGGGACAATGAGGTGGTGGGGGTGGGGACTGGGGAGGGCCAGCTCAGCCTGTGGAAGCCCAGGAGCTTCTCAGAGGGGCGCCTAGGGCAAGGCCTGAGGGTGCAGAGGAGGCGCCTTCCAGCCACGAGGCAGAACCCAGGAGCTGAGGGCGGTCTGCCAGCATCCTGAGACCTGGCCTCCATCATTCTGGGAGCCATAGCCTGCTATGCAGGTTTTCCCCAACTGGGGAGGCCCAGCCTCTCCGGAGCCCGGAGGATTACTGCTTTAGTGGAAGGGTGCGGTGTGTCAACTCTTCACAAAGTGACTCGTCCTTAGAGGGGAGCTGGTGTGAGCATCACCACCACCACCTGCCTCCCCCCAAATGCACAGGGAGCTAAAGTCACACAGAGGAAGCTTCGGGGCCCTCCAGAAGTGCCATTTGGGTCAGAGCCACTGGGAAGGGAATCTCTCTGTCCCATAGCCTCGTAAGCCTCGGCGGGACAGCACAGTGAGAGCGAAGAAGAAGAGCTAGGAGCAGAACCGGGTGATGCCTTGCCAGGTCACCCAAGCCCCCAACTCATCCCTGCTGCCCCTTCCTCTTCCCTTGTAATGCCTGCCCACCTACCCTCATGTGTCCTCAGAGAGATCTCCTGGCCCCAGCCCTCCAGTTGGTCTGTCTGTCCATCTGGCTGTGCAGTAGTCAGGCAGTGCTGGGGCTCAGAGTCTAAGATGGGCAGGAAGAAGCAGAGTGGCTTCCAATTTAGTTGAGGAAGCAAGGCCAGCAGAGGGACCATCTCAGGGCACTGTGGGTTAGTCATAAATGGCTCTTATTATTTTGAGGTATGTTCCTTCAATACCTAGTTTATTGAGAGTTGTTAACATCAAGGGATGATGAATTTTATCGAAGGCCTTTTCTGTATCTATCAGGATAATCATGTGGTTTTTGTCTTTAGATTTGTTTATGTGATGAATTATGTTTGTTGATTTGTGTATGTTGAACCAGTCTTGCATCCTGGGAATGAAGCCAACTTGATCGTGGTGTATAAGCTTTTTGATGTGCTGCTGTATTCAGTTTGCCAGTATTTTGTTGGGAATTTTTGCATCGATGTTCATCGGGAATATTGGCCTGAAGTTTTTTTTTTTTGTTGTATCTCTGCCAGGTGTTGGTATCAGGATGATGCTGGCCTCATAGAATGAGTCAGGGAGGAATCTCTCCTTTTCACTTGTTTGGAATAGTTTCAAAAGAAAGGGTATGAGCTCCTCTTTGTACTTCTGGTGGAATTCAGCTGTGAATCCATCTGGTCATGGGCTTTTTTTGGTTGGTGGGCTGTTCACTATTACCTTAATTTCAGAACTTGTTATTGGTCTATTCAGGGATTCAACTTCTTCCTGGCTCAGTCTTGGGAGGGTGTATGTGTCCAGGAATTTATCCACTTCTTCTAGATTTTCTAGTTTATTTATGTAGAGGTGTTTATAGTATTCTCCGATGGTTGTTTGTATTTCTGTGAGGTCGGTAGTGATATCCTCTTTATCATTTTTTATTATGTCTGTTGGATTCTTCTGTCTTTTCTTCTTTTTTAGTCTAGCTAGTGGTCTATCTACTTCATTAATTTTTTCAGGAAACTAGTCCCTGGATTCAATGACTTTTTGAAGAGCTTTTCATATCTCTGCTTCCAGTTCTGCTCTGATCTTGGTTATTTCTTGTCTTCTGCTAGTTTTGAAGTTTATTTGCTCTTGGTTCTCTAGTTATTTTGTGATGTCAGGGTGTCGATTTGAGATCTTTCAAGCTTTCTAATATGGGCATTTAGTGCTATAACTTTCCCTCTTAACACGGCTTTAGCTGTGCCCCAGAGATTCTGGTACGTTGTCTCTTTATTCTAATTGATTTCAAAGAACTTCCTGATTTCATTATTTACCCAGGAGTCACTCAGGAGCAGGTTGTTCAATTTCCATGTAGTTGTGTGGTTTTGTGTGAGTTTCTTAATCTTGAGTTCTAATTTGATGGCACTGTGATCTGAGAGACTGCTTGTTATGATTTCAGTTCTTTTGCATTTACTGAGGAGTGTTTTACTTCCAATTATGTGATCAGTTTTAGAGTAAGTGCCATGTGGACTGAGAAGAATGTATACTCTGTTGGTTGGGGGTGGAGAGTTCTGTAGATATATCTCGGGTCCACTTGATCCAGAGCTGAGTTCAAGTCCTAAATATCTTTGTTAATTTTCTGTCTTGATAATCTGTTTGATATTGACAGTGGGATATTAAAGTCCCCCACTATTATTGAGGGAAACAGTTTTACATTGAAACAAGCATGGGGCTCTTACACAGTTGAATGCATATGTCACATAATTTTGGGAAATAAAACACAACTTCAGGAAAATTTTGTGACCCCTGTTGAATTCTTCAGGGCAGAAATGAAGGATACCAGATTGAATTAGCAAGAAGAAAGAGCTAATGCAAGAAGTTCTTGGATGGTTTGGGAGGCATAGTTGCAGCTCCTGTCTCTGAGCCACATCAAGGTCACTTTGAGGGTCCCCTTCTCTGGCCTGCCCTCCTGGGAGAAGTCTGAGAGATGCTACCTTCAGGAGACAGAGCCCTAGCCCCAGGCAGGGGCTGTGGAGTGAGGGTGGGCAGCCTGGTGATGATATCTCTCCCATTCCAGGATCATCAGGACACTCTGCTGGAGGTACAGAGAAGCCAGCTGCTGGACAGAGCAGCCCTCAGCATCCAGAGAGTCCTGCGAGGCTACAGATACAGGTGCTGCCCACCACCACCCCACCCAGCCCACTCCTGCCCACAGTGTCCCCACGCAGACCTGCAGCCCATAACCAGGATCACATGTTCCTACTGGGCCCTCCCTGGGGTTACTGAGATCTTCCAGTGTGTTCCAATTAGGGACACTGCAGCCTGTATTGGCCAGAGAATTTGGATACATTATTGGAATGTTTGATAAAAACAAAAGCACTTCTTATGCAAGAGACGGGAGCCAAATGAAGGGTCAGTCCTGCTCTCAACCAGGATTAGACATTCCGCTTCGATTATATCAAAGCATATGGGTTTGGGTTGTAAGGCAGTTTGCTTTTGGAGGGAAAAAACACCCTGGCTTTGCCTCGATTCCCTGGCCAGTAAGAGGATACTGCTTGAGTTGCAATCCAGGATCAGTGGATCAGCAGCACTGCTCCCTCGCCCCACCCTCATCTGGGTTCCTGAGTCACCATAAAAAGGGCTGGAAACCCAGGCTTGAGAAAGTGGGAGAAGACAGCCAGCCCCGGGAATAGAGAATGAGGCCACAGAGAGCAGGGCAGGGGCCAGGGAGCTGGGGCCCATAGCTGGAGAGGCAGCTCTGCTGCTGGGAAGCCAGAGGCCCGCTCAGGGCCAGGCCCTGGTGCTGCTGATCGCAGGACAATAGGCCACATCTGACCAAGCAGGCCCACGTGGTCAGAGGCCAGGCAGGCTGGCCACTCTGACTCCTGACATTTTAAATTAAACTTTTTGTTTTCGGATTATTGTAGATTTCCATGCAACTGGAAGGAACAATACAGAAAGATCACCATATACTCTTCACCCATTTCCCCCAGTAGAAACATCTTACCCCCAGGATTCCTTCTGGGGCCTTGTTTAGCCACGCCCCCTCCCGCACACCTACCCACAGCACTGATTGACCCGGGCAACCTCTAATCTGTTCTCCATTTCTAGAATGTTGCCATTGCATGAATGGTGTATACACGAAATCATGTAACATGCAGCCTGGGGTGGGCTTTTTTCACTCGGCATGTTTCTCTGGAGATTCATCCAGGTTATTGCTTGCATCTATAATATGTATATGTTTATACACACACACACACACACACACACACACACACACATCTGTAACACGTTTAAGAAGATAAAACTTTTGCCATTGCAAAAATGTTATATACAGCCAACCAGGGTGGAGTACAGTGGCACAATCTTGGCTCACCGCAACCTCTGCCTCCCGGGCTCAAGCTATCCTCCCACTTCAGCCTCCAGAGTAGCTGGATCTAGAGATGCCCACCACAACACCTGGCTAATTTTTGTATTTTTTTGTAGAGACAGGGTTTCAACATGTTACCCAGGCTGGTCTCAAACTCCTGCCCATTTTGAATTAATTTTTGTATAGATCGTGACACTTCGGTCAAGGTTCTTTTAAATTTTGTTTCCAATGGATGTTGCTCCAGTATTATTCACAAAAAAGTCTATCCTTCCGACAATGAATTGCTTTTACATCTTTATCAAAACCTAGCGGTGTGGGTCTATTTCTAGTTTCTCTCTCCCGTTCCTTTGACCGCTGAATCTATCTCTCCACAATGCCATAGCACCTTGTTTATTGTAGTTATATAATAAGTCTTAAAGCTGTGTCAACTAATTCTTCCCACTTTGCTTCTTCAAACATGTTTTAGTTATTCTAGTTCCTTTGCATTTCCATGTACATATGAAAATAATCTTGTATATATCTACAAAAAAAAAACCTTACTGGGATTTTTGATAGTAATAGGCTTGTATAGCAATTTGAGAATTAACATCTCTATGAAATCCATCTTCCAATCCATGAACATGATACGTAGCTCCATTTATTTAGATCTTATTTGATTTCATGCATTCATGTTTTGTAGTTTTTGGCACACAAACCCTGTACATGTTTTATTAGATTTATATGTATTTTTTAGCCATTATAAATGAAACTGTATTTTTCATTTTGACATTGGCATATTCATTGCTAGCAAATAGAAATATGTTGAATTTTTGTGTGTTGACTTCATATCCTGCAGGCCTGCTGAACTGACTTTTTATAAATTCCTTAGAATTTTCTATGTAGATCACCCTGTCATCTGCAAATAGGGACAACTTTCTTTCTTTTTTTCTAATCCCCATGTCTTTTATTTCCTTTTCTTGTCTATTGCAGTGGCCAGAACATCCAGTATTATTAGAGTGGTGAGAGCAGATATCTTTGCTTTGTCCTTTATCTTAGGGGGAAAGCACTCAGACTTTAACCATTAAATATAATGTTAGCTGTAGGTTTTTCATAGATGCCCTTTCTCAAGTTGAGAAAGCGTCCCATATTCCTAGTTTTCTGGGAGGTTTTTATCATGAACAAGTGTTGAATATAGATTTTTTTTCTGCATCAGTTGGTAATGATATGAGATTTTTCTTCTTTAACTTTTTAATGTGTGGGTTATTACTGATTTTTAGCTATCGAATCGGCTTTGCATCCCTGGAGGATACTCCACTTGGTCATAGCATATAATTCTTTTTTATGTTGCTGAATGCTGCTTGTTAATGTTTCATTAAGGATTTTTACAACTATATTCATGAGGTTTGAGGAGTTTTTTTTCTTTTGTCTTGTCTGATTTTGGTATCAGAGTAACACTGGCTTCATAAAATGAATTAGTAAGTGTTTCTTCCTCTTCTGTTTTCTGGAAGAAATTGTGTAGAATTAGTGTAAATTTTTCTTTAAATATTTGGCAGAAATCTCCAGTGAAAACATCTGGGCCTGGGAATTTTTTTATAGGGAGTTTTAAAATTATAAATTCAGTTTATTTAATAGTTACAGAAATGATTCCAGTTATCTATTTCATATTGAGTGAGTTGTGGTAATTTGCGCTTTCTGAGGAATTGACCCATGTTATCTAAGCTGTCAAATGTATGCATGTCAATTTGTTCATAGCATTACCTTCCTTTCTTCTTGATATGTGCAGACTTTGTAGTGATATCCCCTGTTTCATTCCTGATATTGGCAATTTATATCTTCCCCACTTTTTCTTTGTCAGTCTTGCTAAAGATTTGTCAATTTTCTTGTCCTGGCTGGGCACGGTGGCTCACACCTGTAATCCCAGCACTTTGGAGGCCAAGGCAGGCAGATCACTTGAGGTCAGGAGTTTGACACCAGCCTAGCCAACATGGCGAAACCCCGTCTCCAGTAAAAATACAAATATTATCCAGGTGTGGTGGCAGGCACCTGTAATCCCAGCTACTTGGGAGGCTGAGGCAGGAGAACCACTTGAACCTGGGAGGCAGAGATTGTGGTGACGCAAGATTGCCCATTGCACTCCAGCCTGGGCAACAAGAGTGAGAGTCTGTCTCAAAAAAATAATAATAATAATTCTTGTCCTCTTCAAAGAACCAGGCTTTGGTTTCATTACTTCTTTTCTAATTTTTTATTTTTAATTTCCTTAATTTCTGCTCTTTCATTGTTTCTGTCCTTCCAACTTTGGGTGTATTTTGCCCTTCTTCCTCTATATTCTTGAGGCTGGAGATTAGATTATTAATTGAAGGTTTTTCTTCTTTTCTAATGTAGAATGATATAAATCTCTCTCTCAGCACTGCTTTAGCTGTGTTTCACAAATGTTTACATGTCATACTTTCATTTAGATCATTCAATTTCATTCACTTTCACTCAGGAAAAAATTTTAAATTTTCCTTGAAATTTCCTCTGTAAAAATTTAGAAGTATGTTGTTTAGTTTTCAAGTGTTTAGAGATTTTCCTGTTATTTTGTCATCGACTTCTAGTTTGATTTCACTATGGTAAGAGACATACTATGTATGAATTAAATTATATTAAATATGTTGAAGTTTCCTTTATGGCCCAAGATACATCCTCTCTTGGTATGTATTCTAAGGGCACTTGGAAAGAACATATATTTTGCTGTTATTTGGTGGCGTGCTCTGAAAAATGTCAATTAGATCTTGTTGTTGATAGTGTTGAAGTCTATATTATTGCTGATTTTCTGTCTACGTGTTTTATCAATTGTTGAGAGAGTCTCTAGTTATAATTGTGGATTTGCCTTTTCTATTTCAGTTTTATCATTTTTGCTTCACGTATTTTGCAGCTCTGTTTGGTGAATACACAGTTATGATTGCTATGTCTTGGTGGATGTGCTTTTTATTATCATGTAATATCCTCTGTCTCTGGTTATTTCCTTTGCTCTGAAGTCAACTTTATCTGGTATTAATATAGCCACTTCTGTTTTGATTACTATTTACATTATCTATATTTTTCATTGTTTTGCTTTCAGCCTCCCTGTATATGTTAAGTGAGTTTCTCATAGACAGTGTGTAATTGGGTCATGTTTTTCAATGCATTCTGCCAGTCTCTGTGTTGTCATTAGCATACATTAAATTCTCCCTTAACATCATCAATAGATTGTTGGAAACTATGGCTTTCTAAAAATATAAAGCAAGTACTCAAATATCATTGTTCCCTTCAATGTGGTTTCATTATACTGTTGATGAGAAAACAATTGGTTTCATTACATATCATTTCACTCAAAGCCTCAGTTTCCAAGAAGACAACATTAAGTGAGGACTTATTGTATTTAGGCCTTTTACATTTAATGTAATTATTCATGTTAGAGCTCTAGTCTTCCATTTTATTTTTTGTTTTCTATTTTTTCCTCTCTCCTTTGCATTTTTATGTTTTCTTTTTTCTGCCTTTCTATGGCTTATTTAAAACTTTTTAGGAATTCCATTTTGATTTATCTGCAATGTGTTAGAGTATATATCTTTTTTATAGCTTTCTAAAGTGGTTGTGTTAGGTATCACATTATATGCATACGCACAGAGAGAAAGCATCTACTGGTGTCATCATTTTACCACTTCCAGTGAAGTGTAGAAATTTTACCCACTTTTATGTCCATTTACCTTCTTTCATATGTAATACAATTTTATTAAATATCTTCTCTACATACATTTAGAATAACATCAGAAAGTGTTGGCCAGGCACAATAGCTCATACCTGTAATCCTAGCATTTTGAGAGGCCAGGGGAAGAAGATCACTTGAGGCCAGGAGTTCAAAACCAGCCTGGTCAACATAGTGAGACCTCGTCTCTACAAAAGAAAAACAAAAAATTACCTGGGCATGATGGTGCATGCCTGTAGTCCCAGCTATTTGGGAGGCTGAGGTAGGAGGATCTTTGAGGCCAGGAGTTCTAAGTTATGGTGAGCACTGATGGCACCACTGCACTCCAGTCTGGATCACAGAGTGAAACCCTGTCTCCAAAAAAGCAAGCGAAAGGAAGAAAAACCCAACAACACTTTCTTTGCTCATCTATAAGAAGCAACTCCTGGCTGGACAAAGTGGCTCATGCCTGTAATCTCAGCACTGTGGGAGACTGAGGCAGGTGGATTACTTTAGCCCAGGAGTTTGAGACCAGCCTGAGCCACATGACAAAACCTCATCTCTACTAAAAATACAAAAAGTTAGCTAGGCTTAGTGGTGTGTGCCTGTAGTCCCAGCTACTCAGGAGGCTGGGGTGGAAAGATTACTTGAGCCTGGGAGGTGAAGGTTGCAGTAAACTGAGATTACACCACTGCACTCCAGCCTGGGCAACAGAGTGAGACCTTGTCACAAAAAAAAAAAAAAAAAAAAAAACCTCCTTATCCATCCAAGTTTTATCATGAGATTGCAGCAAATCAGTCACATCTTCAGGCCCCACTTTTTTTTTTTTTTTTTTTTTTTGAGACAGAGTCTCACTCTGTTGCCAGGTGCCAGGCTGGAGTGCAGTGGCACAATCTCAGCTCACTGCAACCTCCACCTCCCAGGTTCAAGCAATTCTCCTGCCTCAGCCTCCCGAGTAGCTGGGACTACAGGTGCATGCCACCACTCTCGGCTAATTTTTGTAATTTTAGTGGAGATGGGGTTTCACCATGTTGGCCAGGATGGTCTCGATCTCTTGACCTCATGATCCACCTGCCTGGGCCTCCCAAAGTGCTGGGATTACAGGCGTGAGTCACCGCGCCCAGCCCAAGATCCACTTCTAATTCTAGTTCTCTTGCTGTTCCCACTACATATGCTGTTTCTTCCTCCACTGAAGTCTTAACCCCTCAAAGTCTTTCATGAAGATTGGAATCAACTACTAAATTCCTGTTCATGTTGATATTTTGACCTTCTTTCCTGAATCATGAATGTTCTTAGTGGCATCTAGAATGGTGAAACCTTTCCAAAAGGTTTTCAATGACTTCACCCAGATCTATTAGAAGAATTACTATCTATGGCAGCTATAGCATTATGGCATTTATTTCTTAAATAAGAATTGACAGTCCAAATTACTCTTTGATCTATTAGCTGCAGGATGGATGTTTTGTTCACAAACATAAAAACATTAATCTCCTTGTACGTCTTCATCAGAGTTCTTAGGTAGCTGGTGCATTGTCAATGAGCGGTAGTATTTGAAAGAAATCTTTCCTTTCTGAGCAGTAGGTCTCAATGGTGGCCTTAAAATATTCAGTAAACCATGCTATAAATAGGTGTGCTGTCATCCAGGCTCTGTTGTTTCCTTTCTGGATTACAGGCAGAGTAGCTTTAACATGATTGTTAAGGGCCCTAGGATTTTCAGAGTGGTAAATTAGCATTGGCTTCAGCTTAAAGTCACCAGCTTCATAAGATGCTAATAAGAGAGTCAGCCAAGATTTGAAGCCAGGCATTGACCTCTCTCTACCTATAAAAGTCCTGGTGGCATCTTCTTCCAATATAAGGCTGTTTTGTCTACATTGAAAATCTGTTGTCTAGTGCAGCCACATTCATCAATGACCTTAGCTAGATCCCCTGGATAACTTGTTGCAGCTTCTCCATCAGCACTTGCTGCTTCACCTTGCACTTTTGTGTTAAAGATGTGGCTTCTTTCCCTAAACCTCATGACCCAAACTTTGATAGCTTTTTTAAAAATATATGTATTTTATTGCACTTTATGTTCTGGGGTACATGTGCAGATCATGCAGGATTATTGCATAGGTACATACATGGCAATGTGGTTTGCTGCGTTCATCCGCCCGTCACCTATATCTGGCATTTCTCCTCCTGTTATCCCTCCCCAACCTCCCTCCCACACTGTCCTGCCCCTATTCCCCCCCAACAGACCCCAGTGTGTGATGCTCCCCTCCCTGTGTCCACGTGTTCTCATTGTTCAATACCTGACTGTTAGTGAGAACATGCGGTGTTTGATTTTCTGTTCTTGTGTCAGTTTGCTGAGAATGATGGTTTCCAGATGCATCCACATCCCTACAAAGGATATGAACTCATCATTTTTTATGGCTGCATCGTATTCCATGGTGTATATGTGCCACATTTTCCTTGTCCAGTCTATCATCGATGGGCATTTGGGTTGGTTCCAGGTCTTTGCTATTGTAAACAGTGCCACAATGAACATACATGTGCATGTGTCTTTGTAATAGAATGATTTATAATCCTTTGGATATATACCCAGTAATGGGATTGCTGGGTCAAATGGAATTTCTATTTCTAGACCCTTGAGAAATCACCAAACTGTCTTCCACAATGGTTGAACTAATTTACACTCCCACCAACAATGTAAAAGTGTTCCTATTTCTCCACATCCTCTCCAGCATCTGTTGTCTCCCAATTTATTAATGATCCCTATTCTAACTGGCATGAGATGGTATCTCAGTGTGGTTTTGATTTGCATTTCTCTAATGACCAGTGATGATGAGCATTTTTTCCTATGTTTGTTGGCCTCGTGTATGTCTTCTTTTGAAAAGTGTCTGTTCATGTCCTTTGCCCACTTTTGAATAGATTTGTTTGTTTTTTTCTTGTAAATGTGTTTTAGTTCTTTGTAGATTCTGGATATTAGCCCTTTGTCAGATAGGTAGATTGCAAACATTTTTTCCAATTCTGTTGGTTGCTGGTTCACTCTAACGATTGTTTCTTTTGCTGTACAGAAGCTCTGGAGTTTAGTTAGATCCCATTTGTCTATTTTGGCTTTTGTTGCCAATGCTTTTGGTGTTTTAGTCATGAAGTCCTTGCCTATGTCTATGTCCTGGTTTTGCCTAGGTTTTCTTCTGGGGTTTTTATGGTGTTAAGTCTTATGTTTAAGTCTTTAATCCATCTGGAGTTAATTTTAGTGTAAGGTGTCAGGAAGGGGTCCAGTTTCTACTTTCTGCACATGGCTAGCCAGTTTTTCCAACACCATTTATTAAACAGGGAATCTTTTCCCCATTGTTTGTTTTTGTCAGGTTTGTCTAAGATCAGATGGTTGTAGATGTGTGGCATTGCTTCTGAGGCCTCTGTTCTGTTCCATTGGTCTATATCTCTGTTTTGGTACCAGTACCATGCTGTTTTGAGGAGTTGTGATCCCTTGGAGGAGGAGAGGCATTCTGGTTTTGGGTATTTTCATCCTTTTTGCACTGGTTTCTTCTTATCTTTGTGGATTTATTTACCTGTGGTCTTTGTAGTTGGTGACTTTTGGATGGGGTCTCTGAGTGGACGTCCTTTTTGTTGATGTTGAAGTTATTTCTTTCTGTTTTTTAGTTTTCCTTCTAACAGTCAGGCCCCTCTGCTGTAGGACTGCTAGAGGTCTACTCCAGACCCTGCTTGCCTGGGGCTCACCTGCAGCAGCTGCAGAACAGTAAGGGCTGCTGCCAGTTTATTCTTCTGTTATCTTCGTCCCAGAAGGATACCTGCCAGATGTCAGCCTGAGCTCTCCTTTATGAGGTGTCTCTTTGGATATGCAGGGGTCGGGGAGCTGCTTAAGGAGACAGTCTGTCCCTTATATGAGCTCAAGTGCTGAGCTGTGAGCTCCATTGTTCCCTTCAGAGCTGCTGGGCAGGTACATTTAAGTCTGCTACAGCAGAACTCATAACCGGCTTTTTCCCCAGGTGCTCTGTCCTGGGAAGGTGGGGCTTTATTTTTAAGTTCCTGATGTGCTGCTGCCTTTTTTCAGAAATGTCCTGCCCAGCAAGGAGGTAGCCTAGTCACAGTCTGCCAGCAGAGGTGTTGCTGAGCTGCTGTGGGCTCTGCCCAGCTGCTGTGTCAACTTCCTTGCGGTTTTGTTTATAGAGATATAGTTAGAACTGCCTCAGTAATGGTGATCTGCCTCAGTAATGGTGGACACCCTTCCCCCCACAGAGCTGGACCATCCCAGGTCCAGCTGTGCTTGCTGCAAACTCTCAATCCAGAGCATTCCAGATTGCTGGTCTTTGTGAGAGTGGGACCTGCCGAGCCAGATCACCTGGCTCCCTGTTTCAGCCCTCTTTTTTTCAGTTGAATGGGCAGATCTGTCTCCCAGGCATTCCAGGTACCGGTTGAAACGGCCGCCCAGATTTGTGTGAGTTTTTGTGCTGAGACCCGCTACACCAGCTGTTTGTGCTGGAAACTCGTGGCACTTTTCAGCCTGGGAGTCTCCTGGTCTGTGGGCAGTAATAACTCGTTTGGAAATGCAGTGATCACTCACCCTCTGCGTTGTTCTCACTGGGAACTGCACTCCGGAGCTGTTCCTATTCAGCCATCTTGGATCAAATCTTGATAGCTTTATGCTTTTCTTCTGTGGCTTCCTTACCTCTCTCAGCCTTCACAGAATTGAAGACAGTTAGGATCTTGCTCTAGATTGGGCTTTGGCTTGAGAAAATGTTGTGGCTGCTTTGATCTTCTATCCAGACCACAAAAACTGTCTCTGTATCAGTAAGAAGGCTGTTTCACTTTCTCATCATTCACGTGTTCACTGGAGTAGCACCTTTAATTTCCTTCAGGAACTTTTCCTTTGTGTTCACAACGTGGCTTTTGGCCTGTGTCAGCTTTCAACAGGCCTTCCTCATGAAGCTTAATCATTTCTCACTTTTGATTTAAAGTGAGGGACATGAGATGCTTCCTTTCACATGAACACTTAGAGGCCATTATAGAGTTATTAATTGGCCTAATTGCAACATCATTGTGTCTCAGGGAATAAGGAACAGAGAAAAGGGAGAGAGATGGGGCACTACTGATTGGTGGGGCAGTCAGAACACACACATTTGTTGATTAAGTTAGCCGTCTTATATGGGTGCAATTTGTGGTGCCCCAAAATAATTCAATTTGTAACGTTAAAGATCACAGATCACTATAGCAGATGTAATAACAATGAAAAATTGAAATATTGCAAGAATTACCAAAACGTGATACAGACATGAAGTGAGCACTTGCTGTTGGAAAAATGATACCAATAGACTAGCTCAACACACAGCTGCCACAGACCTTCAATGTGTAAAAACACAATATCTGCAAAGTGCAATAGAGTGAAGTAATATCATAATAAACTGAGGCATGCCCGCATCTTCTGTATCAACCGAGCTCACCTGGGAGTGACTCTACCTTGCCAGAGCCCAGCTTTCAGGTTTTCTTCTCCATGTCCAGCCCTGGGCTAGTGGCCAAGGGAGGGGTGTCTGCAATAAAAAGTGAGAAGTAAGTTTTATCCCTTTATCTTTGGGGGTAGAGGGAATGAAGAAGAATTTTCCGATAACTTAAAAAAACTGGACTGTTGGCCAGGCGTGGTGGCTCATGCCTGTAATCTAGCACTTTGGGAGGCTGAGGAGGGTGGATCACTTGAGGTCAGGAGTTTAAGACCAACCTGGACAACATGGTGAAACACTGTCTCTACTAAAAATACAAAAATTAGCTGGGCATGGTGGCAGGTGCTTGTAATCCCAGCTACTTGGAAGACTGAGGCAGGAGAATCGCTTGAACCTGGGAGGTGGAGGTTGCAGTGAGCCGAGATTGTGCCACTGCACTCCGGCATCAGCGACAAGAGTGAAACTCCATCAAAAAAAAAAAAAAAAAAAAAAAACTAGACTGTCATCATTTACAAATTTGGATTGCTAGTAGATTTTTTTGTTCCTAACCTGCCTGTGCGTCTTTTGGTCTGTAACACCTTCTGAGAAAGGATTGTACATATTCATTTTTCCCAGCATTTCACTATCCCTCTTCCCTTCCAAATCAGTTTTTCTCCCCGAGAGGCTTTAAACCATCTGGGGTTGCTACACGTGTGTGGCTTGCATTGCCCTTCTAGGAAGGAGTTCCTGAGGCAGAGGCGGGCAGCCGTGACCCTGCAGGCCTGGTGGAGAGGCTACTGCAACAGGAGGAATTTCAAGCTGGTGAGAGAGCTCGCTGGGGCGGCTGGGGCGGCTGGGGCAGCTGGGCCCGTGAGACCCACGGGTAACTGTCCAGTAAAAGGCAGATTTGTAAAGTTTGTTTCTCTGAATGAGGGACCTCAGGCAGGAAGGATCAAATCACTCACAGACGTGGCATAGAGATTTAAAATGATCAGACTTCAGCACCCCACACAGTCGCTTCTTAGCTAATCTCCGGCCCCATGGTCTGTAGGCTTCAAAATATTTTGCAGAATTTGGGGCATCTTCAGAGCCAGACTAGGTTGTCCTGCTCTGGAATGGAATAACTCCTGTCTTTTCCCAACTTGCAGACCATAAAATGAGTCAATGGATTGATTATTCTTTGTTTAAAGAACTTTTTCTGTACTTAATCAAGTACTCATCATTCTGTACTTTTTCAAGTACTCATCATTTATTAATGAGTATCTGCCCAAAAAAAAAAAAATGAACTAGAGCAACTATGGCTATGCCCATGTCACTTGGCCACTTGCTTTTGTCATGGATGTGACTGGTTGTGACATGAAATGGTCACATCAGCAAGACTGGCCCGGGCCCGCCTGCACTCCGTGCTCACCAAGGGCATGACAGTAGCTGACTGTGTGGAGCAGTTCCTTGGGGCCCATTGCTTCACATACATCATTTTATTTAATATTAAACCAACTCCGTACATCAAGGAACTGAGGCATAGAGGGGCTGAGTGGTTTCCCCAAGAGCATGAAACTAGTAAACCGCAGAGGTGGGGTTTTGATGAAGGGCTGTGACTTTCAAGCTCTTAAGCCAACCCATTGGGCGGGTGTTTGGCAAGCTCAGGGACTGCCGTGGCCTAGGAGATGTTTGCAGCACTGACGTGGGGGTTCATCCATTTCTTCTTGCCCTTTTACTTTAAAGATGCCTTGAGAGATTTGCTTGGCCGCAGGCCTCCACACAGGTGCACTACCCCATGGGCAAGTCAGCTGAACTTGGCTGGCAGATGCGGATGACAGGGCCTCAGGAGTCCACTCTCCCATGTGAAATCCACATCCATTCTCTCTATCCATGGCCCCAAGGAGGCCACTTTATTATTTATGCTGTTTCATAAAGGCTTATTTAGCACTTATTTGCACATCAGGCTCCGTTCTAAGTACTTTGCAAGTAATAACGCACTATTCTTGTGTTCATAGGTGTGTACCATTCTAGCACCAGCCCTTTGCCAAAACAAAACTAGCTATAAATCTATCTTGCACGGTCTCCTGGGGAGCACCCCTCTTTGTTCCCTGGGGAAGGCGTTCTCGCCCCTGAGCCCACCTCCCTCTTTCCTCTGCAGATCCTCATGGGCTTTGAGCGCCTGCAGGCTATGGTCCGGAGCCAGCTGCTGGCGAGGCAGTACCAGGCCATGCGGCAGAGGACGGTCCAGCTGCAGGCCCTGTGCAGGGGATACTTGGTGCGCCAGCAAGTCCAGGCCAAGAGGAAGGCAGTGGTGGTCATTCAGGCCCATGCCAGAGGCATGGCTGCCCGGCGCAACTTCCAGCAGAGGAAAGCCGATGTAAGTGGTCACCTGGCTTCTTGGGCAGGTGGGGCTGGCTGGGGCCCCAGTGGGTGAGGGCAAGAAGGAGGCGTGAGTGACTGTGCAGAGAGCTCAGCAGAAACACTTTGGAAAATCTCCCTGTGCCTGCCCCCACCACAAGCCAAGACATTAGAATCTATTCAATTACTCAAGAGCACAGCAAGGATACGGGACTCAAGAGGCAAAAAAGCAGGTACCTGGACTGAAATGTAAGTATCACGAGAGACACGCCCTCTTCTCCCTGTTCAAAGTCAGTGCTACAATGACTCTGCAAGGCTAGGAAGCCATGGCCACCACCCAGGGAGTATGCAGGGTATATCAAGGGAGAGGCAGAAGGTCAACGGGACAGCCTTAGCTTTGAACCTAGAAGGTGAGCTCAGGTCCCCTCCCTTTCACTTTGGAGATGATTTGGGGACAGGGATGGCCAGTCTCCTGGAAGGTGCAGCAAACCTGGGCCAGACAAGCTGAGAAAGGCCCCAGTTCTATGGAAGAGAGCAAAGTGCCCTGGTTACTGGGCTGTGTGTGACAGCTTAGGGACAGAGAAATATTAATACCAAGGGGAGCTGCTGAGTGTCTGGGGGGCTGGGAGGACAGGGAGCAGGAGGACAGCACCAAGAAAATGATCCCATTTCCTCCCTCGAGTACCGAGACTCAGCCTTCACACTTGGCTCACTTGGAAGCTGTGATAAGGCAAAGGGGCTAGGATAATGTCAACTTTGCTCCACGGATGAAAACTTGGTCTACCGAGCACACTGCTAATAAATACAGTGAACAGAGCAAGTGAGAAAATGCACCCCCAGACACGTCAGCAGCATGTGTCGGCACCCGCGTGTCCCCAGCTGGCTGCAAAACAGTCTGATCTTTGACTTTGTTACTGCAACCCCTGGGGACATCTCCTGGTAGAACCTTGATGCCCTTTGAATGAAGGGACCTGAGCAGTGGTTGTGCGGCCGAGTTCCTAGGGTGGTCCCTGGAGTTTGAAGTGGTCCCTTAAAGACCATCGGAGGGCAGGGACAAGTAGCAACCTCACCTCTCCGGCACTCTGATCATCACTGGGAAAGGGAAAGCCCTGGCTGGTTGACCTCTGACCACCCTAGCTGTTAAAATCTGTTACTTCAGAGCAGAATACTGATTTGGGCAAATGACGGCAGGATGAGGCTTACTTGGCTTCTGGGAGATCCTTGCCCTGTGGCTTAAGCAGGGCTGGGCCCCATGAGTCCTGCTGGGCCTCTGAGTAACCTTCCCTCATGGGTGTGCAGGTACCACTGGTCATCCCGGCTGAGGGGCAGAAGAGCCAAGGCGCTCTCCCTGCCAAGAAGCGCAAATCTATCTACGACACCGTCACCGACACGGAGATGGTAGAGAAGGTGTTCGGCTTCCTCCCTGCCATGATCGGGGGCCAGGAGGGTCAGGCCCCGCCGCGCTTTGAGGTAACACAAGCCTGGTGTCCACAATCCGGCCCAGGGTGGGGATAGGGAAGCCTGCCCAGTCCTTGACCTCAATCCACCTCTCGGCTCCCCAAGAAGCCAGAGCGGTGGCCAAGTGTGTGCTGCAGCCTGCTGATCCTGCATAGAAGAGGGGAGCGTGCATGGGTTCTGTGGTCAAAGGCTTCGAGTCAGGCAGGTTTCCCACCTGCAAGACTTCCTAGAGCCTTCTCTACCAATGCTGCTGAGCTCTCTGCCACGCGGCATTTCCCGAGTATATTTGATCTCATCTGGGTACCCCCAGAGCACCTTCAAGGCCACTGCTCTGCAGTGTGACTGGGGAAGCTTCAGTGAGGATGGTGCATGCGGCAGAGGACAGTGTCTGAGGGTGGGGCCAGAAGGGGAGAGGGCAGGAGGAGCAATGATCCAGCCCAGCAGGGAGGAGGGAGGGGGTGTGTAGAGAGCCCTGTGCTGGCACACAGCAGCCTACCTGAGCCCGCTGAATATGGGTATGAGTGGTCGCCAGCACCTGAGGGATTAGGGTAATGCCACAGTCCCCACGCTGTCCGGCCTGCTGGACAGCCAGCTGATATGTTGGTTGTTACCTGAAAGCCCCACTGACCCGTGTTCTCCCTCGCTGGCTCCAGAATCTGGAATCAAAGACCGAGAAGCTACCTGAGGTTGACCTGGACACAATCCCCATGGTGGAGGAGCCTGAGGAGGACGTGGATGGCCTGGCCCAGTACACCTTCCCCAAGTTTGCTGTGACTTACTTCCAGAAATCAGCCAGCCACACCCACATCCGGCGGCCCCTCCCACACCCGCTGCTCTACCATGAAGATGACGCCGACTGCTTGGTACCAGGGTTCACTGGCTTCTGGTGGCTCAGGCCAGCCCTGAGCCTGGGGTCTGAGCCATGGCTCGGGGGAAGGAAGGAAGGGGCTGGGGTCACCGCTGGGTTCCCACTGGGCCTTCTGTCTTGCTTCCACAGGCCGCCCTGGCCGTGTGGAACGTCATCCTGAGGTTCATGGGCGACCTCCCAGAGCCAGTGCTGTATGTGAGGAGCAGCCAGCAGGGCGGCTCAGTGATGCAGCAGATCCACGACACGCTGGGCAGGGGACGTGGCGCCCAGCCTCTACAGCACGGTGGATCTGCACAGGCAAGTGGGGGGCAGCAGGGAGCAGAGGAGGGCGACACCCACCAGGTGCCTACCAGGGCCCAGGCCCTGGAGCAGCTGGACAGAACGGAGAGACAAGACCTGGAGCCTCTCCTCAACCTCACCCATTGAACCCAGCCCCCAGGCCAGGGCATGGGCACTTGCAGTCTTGAATTGCGCTCAGGAGCTCATGAATCTCCACCCCGGGCTTTTTGAAATATACAGTCATTAATGGAGAGGGTGCCCTGGACTGAGTATTGGCCGTGACTTGAGCCAGATTCAGATGCACATAACCATGATAACAACAGGTGTTATTGACTGACGGCCTGCTATGTGCCAGTTTCTTCTCTTCATTCAATTCCCAGGTGGGCCAACCCTGCAAGGTAGGAATGACTGTGTTTATTTATACCTAAAGAAACAAAGAACTGAAATGACCTGCCCCCAGTTGCAGCGGATGTGTGTATGGAACCTGGGCTTCGAATCCATTCTGCTGAATTCAAAGACCAAGCTCCTGACACGTGTTCTACCCTGCCCTGTAATGAAAGTTAATTCACATCCATTTTTGGTCAGAAGTTCTTCCTGAGCTCCATTTTCATGCTGTAATATTAGTGGAATTAACCAAAAACAGTCCAAAGAAATTATGTAGCAGTGACAGCACTCAGTGGCCCACCAGTGGCAGGAGCCCATGACTGCCCCATGTGCCAGGTGACCATCTAGGACTCGGCTCAGTACCTGTGGGGTCCTGTGTGCAGACTGCATAGGAATCTAAAAGAATCTGTAGCTTCATCACATGGCCAACCTTGTCCAGGAATTAACAGAGAACTGCCCAGGCCCAAGCCCTGACTCCCTGATCTCTGGAGATGTGGGCTCTGCCGGAGTGTGTTAGGTATCTGTAGCTGTGTAACAAATTACCCCCTCCCCAAACCTAACTCCTTAAAATAGCACACAATTCATTGTCTCACACAGTTTCTGAGGGTCAGGAGCAGCTTGGCTGCATAGTTCCTGTTCAGAGTCCCTTATGAGGTTGCTATCAAGCTGTCCACCTGGACTGTTGTCAACTTGACAGCTGGAGGGGCCACTCCCAAGAGGGCTCACTCACATGGCTGTTGGTAAGAGGCTTCAGTTCCTTGCCATGTGGGCCTTTCCACAAAGCTGCCTGGGTATCCTCACAACATGGCTTCCCCTAGCATGAACGATCCAAGAAGGAAAGCAAGAAGGTGCAAATGTCCAGTCTTGGAAGTCACATACCTGTGGCTGTGGGAGGGGCCCACACAGGGCAGGAATTTCAGGAGGCAGGGATCACAGGGGCCACCTTGGAGGCTGGCAGCCACTTGGGGACAAGACTCTGGGAGGCAGTCCAGCCAACCAGCACCTCTGGAGGGTGGACATGGGGAGAAGCAGGACTGGCTTCCCAGAGATCAGATCTCAGGTTTTCCTTCTTATTAAGTATCCATGATGTGCCCCAGGCACAGAGCTGTGAGTCCAGCAAGCCTCACTGCCCTCACGGACTTTGCCAGCTCATGTGTTTCATGGCCAGCCCCTGCATGGTAAACCAGCTTTGACACCCTGGAGCTAGTGTCTCACCCCGGACCAGGCTGACCACTGAAGCCCAGTCCCACACTGAGCTACAATTGTGGCAGCAAATTCTTCTCATGACACCATCATGAGAAGGTGCAGCCTCTGCCTAAGGAGAGCAACAGATCCTACTAGCTGGCAGCCAGCCCCTCCCTCCCACCCCCCGCCCCCGCCCTCGCCCTTCTGATCTCCTACAGATCACCTTGCAGTGGCAGAGGTGATTCATCTGCCGTCTTTACTGAGAGTGACCATGACCTAGGGCTGTCCTAAGCACCTGGGCTCAGAGCCAGTCCTACCTCCCGAGGGTTTACGGGGGAGAGGCACAAGCTTTGGTATCAGAATAGCTCTGAGCCCCTCCCTGGGGGCTGGTGACCCACTGAGCAGCTTTTGTCTAGTCTCTTGCCTTCCGTGAGCCTCTGTTTCCACATCTGGAAGTGAGGATGGGGACGTGCACCTGTGTGTGTGGTAAAGCTCCACTGAGCTGAGGGACTGCATGGTGCTTCATAAATTGGGCCAGGAAATGGCTGGGTGAGAGGGACATGTGCTCCACCCCAGGTGGCTGTGGGGTCAGCATCACCAAGGTGAGCCCAGGCTCACCTTCCTGCGGTCTCCTTCCACAGAGACCTGGCCGCAAGGACAAAGGAACCAAGGATATCTCCTCCATGAAGCTGAAGCGGTCCTCCCAGGTCACGGGCCAGGTGAGCCCAGGGCACAGAACCTCTGTCTGCTCCCAGCTCTGCTCCTGGCCTGCTGCAGGGTTCCAGTCTATTGCTTCCCTCCCCGTGCACCAGTTTCCTATTTGGCAGATGGGGAGAATCATAGCTTTCCTGATGGTGCCTTTGGCTTTCAAGGTGGCCAGCCAGCTGAGCATCGGAGAGGAGGCATTGGAGCCTGATGACCTTGGTGCAGACCGGCCCATGTCCAACCTGGAGAAGGTGCACTTCATCGTGGGCTACGCCATCCTGCGGCCCAGCCTCAGGTCAGTTCCCACTCCCATCCCACCCCCATTCAGAGCATCAGATCCCCTAGCTGGCTGTCAGCCATGACCACAGCCTCCTCCCCCACCTCCCCCATGACACCTCCCTGTCCTGCAGCCTGCAGGCTGGGTCTCAGGACAGCAGATGTTTTAAGCAAGAGAGGATCATGATCATATTTGACTTCCAGAAAGACCTCCCTGGCAATGTCGTAGGATGGAACCTGTGGCTGGGAGGCCAGGCAGGGCTGCTACACAGGTCCAGAGAGAGCTAATGAGGAATTGCAGGAGACAGATGGCAGCATATGGTGGTTGGTTGGATTGGGGGAATGAAGGGATGGGAGGCTCCAGGATGACCCTCAGATTTCCAGTTTGGGTGAATGGCTGATGGCGATCCCTGCAGATCACAGAAAGAGGATGCAGGAACTCACAGAGCCAACCATGCACATCGCTTCCCAACTCTGTTCGGTGATGTCTTGTCGCAGTAGACATTGGCTTTGGTGGAAACATTTACACCACACAGATAAGCAGATGTTATGAACTGGGCTTTTCTTCCTGGGAGAGCTGGTTGATAAACATTTACCAGCACACCACTGAGTATTAGGGGAAAGATGCTGGCCTCTGGAGATGTGGGATTTGAGGTGCCAATGGGACACTTTTATAACATGATAGAGGCTTGAGTCCATGGGGAAGGATGCAGGGGAGAACCACCCCCAACACACCCCTGCCAGGAGTGGGAAGGCTCCATAGCCTGTGGGAGCGGGAAGGGTGAGGAGACGGGCTTGAGGGCTCCCATGAAGTCCTCACTTTTCTCTCTGCTGTGGAGGGGAAGGGCTGCATTCAGGAAGGGACGTGGGGCCTCCAGGCAGAGGGAGAAATGACCGCAGTCACTGTGAGCCGTCCAATGCTCCGCATATCTGGGAGCAGATGGGCTGTCCAAGGGGCGCGGCTGCTGAGGACAGGGCTGTGACTGGAGAAACCACTGCTTCCTGAGGCTGAGTCCCACCCTAAATGACCAAGAGCACGGGTCTTGGGAGAGGAATGGAGTAGGGAGGCAGAGCCTGGTGGCGCAGTCCTGGGAGAGGAGGAGGCTGGGCAGGGCCCCAGTGCTGGAGGGGCGCCTTGCAGATGGGACCCCCCAGGGGTGCAGAAGAGCTGTGTGCCCAGGTACCTCTGTCTCCTATCCTTCTCCAGCCCCCAGCCTACTATCCCAGTGGTCTGTGTCTTTCAGGGATGAGATTTACTGTCAGATCTGCAAGCAGCTCTCGGAGAACTTCAAAACAAGCAGCCTGGCCCGGGGCTGGATCCTGCTCAGCCTCTGCCTTGGCTGCTTCCCACCCTCAGAGAGGCTCATGAAGGTGAGAGGGCCCGGGAGGGCGGGCAGGGGGCAGGTCCACAAATCCCAGTCTGTGGACTGTTTCTCCTGCTCCTGCAGGCCAGATGGGCAGCCATGCCTGTGCTTCTCCAGGCCTCAGTTTCCCCATCTGGTAAAAAGGCCCCTGCTCCTGGCTCCTTCCAGCTGCTATGCAGGGTCTGCAGGGCCATTTCGCTTTGGCTTGGGTGCCAGGATGGCTCTTCAAGACTAAAACAAGAAGGTAGATGACACAGGCCTTGAAAAGAAAGGTGATCAGGAGTTGGCCATGCCTGGAGATGGGCCACGGTGCCTCTTTCTAGTCCTTAGGACTGAAAATGGAGGTGGGTGGACTGCGTGTTAGTGGCCCCAAGCTTCACTGATTTAATATACCTTTAAATTCTGATTACAAAAGTAATATGTGGAAACGCAGAGCACCTAAAACCAAAATAAAAGTCATCCCAACAGCCAGAGGGAACTTCCATTCATATTTTCTTCCGGCCTTTTGTGGTGTTATTGGGTCCTTGTGATCAAACAGAAAACACTTTCTTACATGTCCCCTTGGAGACAGCAGGAACCACAGTCACTGAGGCCACTGCTTATGGCACTTGGGCTGCTCCCGACACCAGTAAACCTTCCAGGCTATCCCTCCCCACCCCAAGGCAGAAGAAACAAAATCTCTCTGTAGGACAAAAAGATCTTCAACACATTTTCTCAAACATGTTTGGGACACGGAGTCTTCTGCTTTTTTTTTTTTTTGAGACAGAATCTTGCTCTGTCACCCAGGCTGAAGTGCAGTGGTGAAATCTCAGCTCACTGCAACTTCTGCCTCCCAGGTTCAAGCGATTCTCCTGCCTCAGCCTCTCGAGTAGCTGGGATTATAGGCACTAGCCACCATGCCAGACTAATTTTTGTATTTTTAGTAGAGACGGGGTTTTACCATATGGGTCAGGCTGGTCTCAAACTCCTGATCTCGTGATCTGCCTGCCTTAGCCTCCCAAAGTGCTGGGATTATAGGCATGAGCCACCAAAGATGGAGTCTGGCTCTGTCACCCAGTCTGGAGTGCAGTGGCATGATCTTAGCTGACTGCAACCTCTGCCTCCCAGGTTCAAGCGATTCTCCTGCCTCAGCCTCCTGAGTAGCTGGGATTATAGGCACGCACCACCATGCCAGACTAATTTTTGTGTTTTTAGTGGAGACAGGGTTTCACCATGTTGGCTAGGCTGGTCTCAAACTCCTGACCTCAAGTGATCCGCCTCGGCCTCCCAAAGTGCTGGGATGACAGGCATGAGCCACCACACCTGGCCCTGCATTTTTCATTTACTGTCTTCATGATTTTTCTCATGGTATCAACCTCCCATATGCCAGCTTTAATGCCTTGCTGCCCCAGAAGGCACTGGAGTTGTGGGTGGGCATTTAGAGTCCATCTTCCAGTCATCATCACCATAGATGCCACCATGATCAAAAACCATACATCCACCTTTAGGATAGGTCTGAATTACTGCAGCAAAGAGTGTGCACACATCAAGACTGTGCACCGTTTAAAACGTGTTGCCAAACTGCTTCTCAGAAACACGCTGATCCACGTTCCATCTCACAGGTGTGAGGGTCCCCCTCAACGCACCTTATACACTGAGTATTAGAATTTTTAGTCCACCTAGGCAGTGAATAGAAACTGGCCTCCGTTCTGAGTGTTTCCTCCCCTCTCCCCTCCTCACCCACCAGTATCTACTGAACTTCATCAGCCAAGGGCCAGCGACCTACGGGCCTTTCTGTGCCGAGCGCCTGAGACGCACCTATGCCAATGGGGTGCGTGTGGAGACCCCTACCTGGCTGGAGCTGCAGGTAGGCGCTGGCAGAGGTGGGAGTGGACAGTGGGGGGTGGTGCAGGCCCCCAGGGACCTGCAGCACAGGTCATGGGGTGCCTTCTCCTAGAACAGAGAGATTTGTCCTCCAAGCCAGTGGTCCCTGTGAGTCCCCGAGGCTCAGCCTCCCCAGGTGTGGCCCCCACCTTCAAGTCCGTATTCCCTTAGGGCCCCACTAGCTAAAGGGAAGATCCCCTGACCCATTCAGTAGCCTGACAGTGTGCCAGCTGCTTCCAGCTCTCCCTTCCAAGGGCATTTCACCTGGTGAAAAGGGCAGTGGTCACACCATGGCTGGCATCCTTGGTGGCATTGCTGTTGGGTGTGTGTGCCACCCCCACCAGCTTTGGCAACTGTGTCATCTGTGAATTCTCGCTGTTTTCTCAGGAAGGGTCATTCAGAACAGCCAGCCAGGGTGGTGAGGGACACGGACTCTTCTGCTTTTTTTTTTTTTTTTTGAGACAGAATCTTGCTCTGTCACCCAGGCTGGAGTGCAGTGGCACGATCTTGGTTCACTGCAACCTCTGCCTCCCAGGTTCAAGCACCCTGCTCTACACATAGCTCTGGCCCCAGCCTAACCCTGGCAGGTGCTTGCCCTGTGGCCCGAGGTGCCCTATACCAGGAGCTGCGGGTCACTTCCACTGTACCTTCTTTCTGTTCTCACCCTGCCCACGAGCCCACAGGGCCTCCCTCCCATGAGCCCTGGAATTGTAGGTGAACTTGCAGTAGCTGTGCATGTTGACACAGGGGAACAATATGTAAAGGCCCCAAAATGTTCCCGAGTCCTGGACTCAGATTCCGAAGAGCTCCTGATCTTCTGCAAGGTGAAGTCGAGCTTAGGGTTCTCATAAAAGCAGCCCCCACAGCCTGAGGCTGCTCGCCACCCCCAGAGGTCCAAGAGGATCTGGATGCCTGCGGCTAACATTGCTCTTGCCTGGTGGCTGTGCTCCCAGCCGCAAATACCTGTTGGCCTGAATTTTGTTTTCCATGCCAAGCCCCTGGCCTGGGGCTTCAGATGTCCCACCCCCAGGAACCCACAGGGTGTCAGTCAGGGCCCATGGGCTGGGAAGAGGAGGGAAGTGGTGGATGGGGGGTGCCAGCCTACTGTCCACAGGTTCTGAGAGGCCGGGGGCCCGAATCTCATCTGCCCCCAGGCTGTCAAGTCCAAGAAGCACATCCCCATCCAGGTCATCTTGGCCACTGGAGAGAGCCTGACTGTCCCCGTGGACTCGGCCTCCACGTCTCGGGAAGTGTGCATGCACATCGCTCACAAGCAGGGCCTCAGCGACCACCTGGGCTTCTCCCTGCAGGTCGCCGTGTACGACAAGGTACCCCCTGCCCTTCAGCTGCCTCTCTCCTGCACCCAGGCAGAGCACCCGAGGCTCAAGGCCTCTCGCCTTTCCAGCCCAGCCACCGCCTGCCCTCCCAGCCGCCAGGCACAGGCAGGTACACAGGTGCACACACACAGCAGGCAGCCTGTCCTCCGCACTCACATGGTCACCTCGCAGCTGCACCTCAGCCCCAGCAGTGCCACGTGCACACCTGATCCCCACCCAGCAGTCATGCACAGACACAGGCGCTCACACCAGTCTCCTGCTCCAAACCCCCTCACGCCCAGGAGCTATGGACAGCCCTGGAGCAAACATGGAGGGTCACACCGGTACAGCCCCTCACACAGGGACCCCCAATTCCATGCCCACAACCTCAGACTCAGACACACAGCTGTCAGCCCCAACTCAGGCACCGGGGCCAAATCGCATCGGCCAGACTCATGTCTGCCTCCTTAGGGAAGGGGCCGCAGGAAGAGCAATGGGGAGTGGCAGACAGGCCATGGCTGTATGGAGAAGCACTTCAGGTGTCTGAGCGGGCTCAGCAGTGTCCACTCAGCCCACACTGGGTGCCACGGGCCCCAAGTCCTGTCCTCCACTTGCGGGAGCTGACGGTGGGAGCCCCCATGGGGTGGGGCATGCCACAGCCACTCACGCCCGCTCCCCCTGACTCTGGCCTCAGTTCTGGTCCCTGGGCAGCGGGCGCGACCACGTGATGGATGCCATTGCCCAGTGTGAGCAGCTGGCCCAGGAGAGGGGCGAGAGCCACCGCCAGTCACCCTGGCGCATCTACTTCCGGAAGGAATTCTTCACCCCCTGGCACAACTCCCAGGAGGACCCCGTCAGCACCGAGCTCATTTACCGCCAAGTCATCCATGGAGTCTGGTCTGGCGAGTATAGCTTCGAGAAGGTGAGGGGCCTGAGAGCCAGGGAGACATCCCATAGAGGAGGCACCCTGCTGGCTTCTGAGGCCAGGTAGAAGGTGGAGGGGAAGGAGGCCAAGGGCAGAGGAACGGGAGCCAGGCAAGGGGGTAACAGGGGTACGAGTCCCTTCCAGGCCCTGCCTCCGTTTCCTCCACCCTTAGGCCACAGGTTGGTCCAAGCCTGTACGTGGTTCCGGCAGCAGGTCCCAGAGGGCCCAGGCCTGCCTGGCCTCACCTCGCCTGCTCTGTTCATGGGCAGTGGGACCTGGTCGTCAAGAACGTGGCCTTGGAGCCCTCGGCCTGAGTCTGAATCCCACTCCCCCTCTTTTTGGTATTGTGACCTTGGAAAGTCCTGTCCCCGCTGAGCCTCAGGCCCTCATCTGATTTGGGGGGCTCGTGGGGGGGCCTCATCTGGACTGTGCAGATGTGCAGAGTGTACTGAGAGCTCTTTTGTAGGGTGATCATGAGAAAGGAGAGAGATTGTGCCCCTGAGGTTCTGGGGGCAGCAGGCACAACCCTCCCTGCGCCGAGTCAGGAAGATGCTGTTCCGGGACCCGCTGGAGGCAGCCGCAGCAGCCCGGGAAGCCCGCATGGAACAGGCGTGGGCAGGGAGTGGCAGGGACCAGGCTCCCAGAGGCTTTGGTGTCACAGAAGGAAGGGGCTCCTTGGGTCCCTGGTGTGCCAGGCCGCACTGGTGCCTCACACAGGCTCCTGTCCAGCTGAGCCCTGGCAGAAACCCCGCAGGGGTGGCCACTGGTCTCCCTTGACAAGCAAGGACTGGAGCTCAGATGGGGAAAGGCCTTGCCCACTCAGAGCATCCCTGCTGGAGTCCACCCCAGAACTGGAGAGCAGCCGTTATTCTCAGCAGAGGGCCGGTGGGGCTCAGGCCGAGGCCTCCGGGATTCCCGGCCTGCGTGCGGCCCAGTCAGGGCATGTGGGGAGGAGGCACATCCTGCCCGAGCTGCAGCTCAGCTCCCCTGTGCTGGGGCAAGAACTCAGCCACGGGGCAGGGGCATCCTGCGAGGGAGGGGGCTCCCACTTGTCTCTCTCACCCCCGTGGGTGCCCTGGGCTGTGCAGGAGGAAGAGCTGGTGCAGCTGCTGGCCCAGCACTGCTACGTGCAGCTCGGCGCCTCAGCGGAGAGCAAGTCTGTCCAGGAGCTGCTGCCCAGCTGCATCCCCCACAAGCTGTACAGGACCAAGCCCCCAGACAGGTGGGCGAGCCTCGTCACTGCCGCCTGCGCCAAGGTCAGCCTGCATACAGCCCCGGCACCCAGCCAAGGGCTCTCCTTCGGGGTGGTGGGGGGTTATGCAGAGCGGCTGGATTCCCTCCCCGCAATCCCCACCCTCTGGGGAGCAGCAAGCTTTGCCTTGACACTTAAGTAGAGCCCTGTCCCTTCAGGTTTAAGCAATCCCACTCAGTTCAGCTCCCTGTCATAGGCCCTTGCCACTTTCTTTCTTCCAAGCTGGCGTCTTGGATGGGTCACCGGGCTGGTGTGCACTGCGGTGTCTGGCCAGGCCCTGGCCTCTCAGCATGAGAGAGCACCCTCTGCAGCTGATTGCTGACCATGCCATGGCCTTGGGGACCCCCTGCCTGACCCCAGGCCTCAGCTTCCCCTCTCTGGGTGCATGGGAACCCCCCGGGTCAGAGTGTATGGATGTTCTAAACATTTGATACATAACAAAAATTTTCAAATCACCCTTCAGATCTGATGCATTGCTTGCATTCCCAAAGCCAATGTATAAATAGTACCCAGCCACTTTTTAAGAAATAACACTGTATTCAACGAACAGTGAAAAGAAAATTGGATTGCACGCTATAGTCGGTGATGGACACAGCACCACTTTCCTCTATGCCAGGAAGTAGCACTGGGGAGAGGAAAGGGCGCAGGCGGGGAGTCAGGAAAGAGGAAGGAAGGAAACTGGAAGACAAGCAACTAGAGGTGGTCCCTGAGAGAGGCCCCCAGAGACACAGAAGAGCTCCCGAGAAGGAAGGAGAGGCACACACAACGCAGACTCGCAGCAAGACGCCCTCGTGCGCGGGGCAAGTCACAGACCCGAAAGGCATGTGCTGCAACAGCCAGCCTGGGCTGAGGCCCGCAGACAGTGCCTCCCACAGCTAGGCAGCCCTGCCCTACAGATGCTAATGAGAGGACAGGGCACAGCCTTCCTCCCTCCTCAGAGCCACCTCCTAAAGGGTCCCCACACCCCTCCCAGGTAGAAGAGGGCTGCACCAGGTCCCTAGGGACATCCCAGGTGCCTCCCTGCACAAACCATCTGCAGGCACAGGCCTTGCTTTAAGTACAGCCTTCTCAGAAGGATCCATCAACTCTTTTACCCTGAGCACTGGGTGAGGGATTCGCTAGGGCAGGCAGGTGATGGAAGTGACACACAGGATGCCCCCTCAGGCCCCATACACCCAGAAGCAAGCCACACCACTGGCTGTGCGAGAGCAGGTGGTGGACGCCGCCCTCCTGCAGTGGCCGCTGCTCTTCTCCCGGCTCTTTGAAGTCATCACAGTCTCGGGTAATGGCATCTGGTGAGGGGCGGGGAGCAGGTGCTGGCTGGGCACCCGGGGGTCCCATGTAGCCTCACACTGCCGTCTCTCCCTGCCAGGCCCCCGCCTGCCCAAGACGCAGCTGATCTTGGCTATTAACTGGAAGGGGCTGTGCTTCCTGGACCAGCGGGAGAAGACGCTGCTGGAACTTTCTTTCCCAGAGGTCATGGGTCTGGCCACCAACAGGTGGGGGTCCCCGAGGGAAGATCTCTTCTCACACCCTAAGTCCTTGTATGGATGCCTCTGGGGGCTCAGAGAGAGATGGAGAGAGGGGCGGCGTGCTATCCCGGGTGCCAGGCAGGGGTGGAGGGACAAGAATCAACGTGTATGGCGGCCTCTGAACTTGGGAGCCCCACCCTCCCATGCCAGGCTGCACTGCCTCCTAAGTACTCCATTGGGGCATCACATGTTGCACTGGCAGCTTCTCTTTGAAACCCAGATCCACCCAGAAAGGACACAGAAGTGTGCAGCCTCTGGCGTGCACTTATTTCAAAGGCTCCTTTCTTTGTCATGGGCAAGAATTGGTGGCCTGGAGGGTACAGATTGTCTAGGGGAGGGGCAAGGGGCAGTGCCTGGGGTGACCTGGGGCATAGGGCAGGGCTGGGGGGCCTCTTAGGCTGGGGCTGACCACCACTCCCATGGGTCTCCATGGCTGTTGTTGCCTGGGAACTTTTTTATGCCCTTTGGGAAGTCCCACCCAAGCCCTGCCAGTGTACCTCTTAGTTAAAGCACATTGCAGAGTGGTACACACATCACTGGGCTATGCCAGGTGTACAGTGGCCACCACTCCCCACTGGCCACCACTCACTGAGGCTGACCCTGCTGGGTGCTTTCCTGTATGCCAGGAACTCCTGACAGCATCACCCATTCTGCAGATGAGTAAACTGAGGCACACCAAGGCTAGGTGGCTCAGAGTGAGCACATGGCACAGCCGGCAGCTCATCTCAGCTGTAACCTTCCTAGTGTCCCCGTGGTGCCCCTGCACACTGGCCATCTCATTATCTGCCCAGAGTCGACCCCACACATGGGCTGCACCACTCACAGCCTCTGAGGGGCCCTGTGCTCTGCCGTCCTTCGTTTGCCCAGCCCCACAGCAGTGTCTGGCCCGGTCCTGGCCCTGGCAGAGCAGCTCTGTATCCTCATCTGTGACTCAGGACCCCCCACCACACCTCCCGAGGCTGTTTAGGGGCTGAATGAGGGGGAGGTAGGGAGGCTCCTGGTCATGCTGCCACTGGTCTCCAGGGAGGCCCAGGGTGGGCAGAAGCTGCTGCTCTCCACGATGCTTGAGGAGTACGAGTTCCTGTCGCCCAGCAGCGTGGCCATCGCTGAGCTGGCGGCCCTGTTCCTGGAGGGCCTGAAGAAGAGGTCCGTGTTCGCCATGGCCCTGCAGGACAGGAAGGCCACAGGTGCTGGATGGGGTAGGGTGGGGTGAGGGCCGCACATGGGGTCTGTGGGGAGGTGGTGTGTGCATCTCCACACACCGCAGCCGCAAGGCAAGCAGAGGCAGGGAGTGCTCCAAAGCTCTGTGGGGGTAGCTTTAGCCAAGGCCCTACTTCTCTCAGCCACTGCTTCCTCTTCTACAAAATGAGGGGCTGAAGGAGGTGGTCTCCAGCCTCGCAAGGCCAGCCATGCTCAGGGCTGCACTGCTGCAGAAGCACCGAGGCGGGCCCATCCCCACAGTGCACGGCTGCAGAAGCACCCTATCACCCCTTTTTACAGACACGAGACCAGAGGTCCAGAGATGGAAGTAGCTCACCCAGGGTCACACAGCTCAAGGGGGTGAGAACCTAGTTCCCAGCCACAGCTCTCCTGCAAGCCAGCACTCCAGTGACAGCTTCGCTGTGTCTGTGGACTATGGGGGAGCCTGACAAAGCCCCAGGACCCCCACTGGCCCAGGCTGCTGGCCAGGCAGTCATGGGCGGTGCGGGGCAGTTGGTGCAGGGGCTTCAGAAGGGGGTGCTGGGTGGGATGCAGCTGAAGAGCCTGTGCATGGGGTCTTTGGGAGTGAGAAATGTCAGCCCGAGATGTGCCACCCTGTCGCCTCATTCAGTCCTCATGGCCACCGCACAAGGGAAAGATGATTGCCATCTCTAAATTCCAGATAAGGAGGCAGGCTAGAGAGGCAGGCAGCACTCAGGCCAGGCACGGGGACTGCCAGCCTGTGCACCCTCCATCCCTCAGCCCCACTCCTGGCCAGCCCTCCGAGGGTCTCCCAGGGCTGGGGCGGCAGTCAGAGCTCTCGAGCTCCTGCCCACCCTGGGCTCTGTGCCTGTGCGGGTGCAGCAGGTCACAGCCCTCTGGGGCACCCGAGGTTCCAGTCCCACCCCGCTCACTCTCAGAGTGGTCTTCTGCCCAGCACCCTCTGCTTGGCTTCATCCATCAAAGGAGATGGCCCACAAAACGCCAGCACAGCCGCTGGCCCTGCAGAGCCCTCAGCAAATGGCAGCATTTTGTTCCTTGTGCCCTGGCCTTACAGATGACGCCACCCTCCTGGCCTTCAAGAAGGGGGACTTGTTGGTCCTGACAAAGAAGCAGGGGTTGCTGGCCTCTGAGAACTGGACCCTCAGCCAGAACGACAGGACAGGCAAGACGGGGTTGGTGCCCACGGCCTGCCTCTACACCATCCCCACGGTCACCAAGCCCTCGGCACAACTGCTGGTAACTGGCACGCTCAGCTGTGCTCAGCCTGGGCACCCGAGGGCAGGGTGGAGTAGTCCTGGGATGCCTAGCCAGGAGGCCCAGCTCAGGGCCTTCAGCCCACCTAGCAGAGGCCAGGAGGGCTACCAGGGCATGGGGTCAGCCCTGCCAGCCCTCACCATTCCTACGGCAAGGTGTGTATGCAGTGCAGTGAGCCCAGCTCTTGATACTTAGTAGGTGCTCAATAAATAGGTGTTCCCTCCCTCTTCCATCATGAGTGTGTCCTGGTGACAAACTTAGTCTTTCTCTGCTTCATTTACACTCTGACCCAAGGGCGGCCAAGTCTCTCCCTGAACAGGGGAACCACCCACCTGAGCCCCCAAGACCAGCCTCTCAGGAGGCAGGAATGGCAGGCATTGCAACATGTACATACTGAGTGCCAAGTATGTGCCCTGTGTCTGCTGTACCAGGCTGGGCACAACAGCAGCTCCACCCTCAGGGCAGACATTTGGGCAGATAATGACGAATGGATGGCAACTGTGCAAAGTGCCACCAAGGAGGGGGACAAATAATAGGGTGGGGGGGGCTCACCCATTCTGGAAAGGCATCCCTGAGGGAGGGACATTTGTCCTGAGGCCTGAAGTTGGTGGCAGATCAGGCAGGCAAGGCTGGGGTGAGAGGTGGCCCTGAGGAGAGGCACCGTGGAGAACAGGAGCTGGGGAGCTGGCAGTCTGAGAAACCCAGAGTGCCGTGACCCCCAGAACGGGTGATGCGGGCGCCACAGCCATTGTCACTCATCCTGCTGAGGGAAAGGAGACAGGCACCAAGAGGTAGCGTCACGGTCCTGGGTCACGAGGCAGGTGACACAGGTGTGGGTAAGCCCTGGCCTATCCAGCCCCGGGCCTGACCCCTCCGAAGTCAATGAGGCAGCCAGGCCAGGAGAAGCCTGAAGGAAGGGCCTCGTGGGCATGGCTCCTGGGCACCCACAGGCCTATGCCCCCTCCAGAGCTTGCTCGCCATGTCACCAGAGAAGCGGAAGCTGGCGGCCCAGGAGGGGCAGCCTGCAGAGCCACAGACCAAGGAGTCACCCAAGGAAAAGCCACACACCCTGGAGGAGTTCTCCTACGAGTTCTTCAGGTGTCCCCCCCAGCCCTACCCCACCTCTTTGCACCCCCACCCCCAGCCCCGCCCCACCTCATTGCACCCCCACCCCATTGCACCCCCACCTCCAGCCCCGCTCCACCCCATTGCACCCACTGAGGGTTGCAGGGAGGCCATGCCACCCATGTGGAGCCTGCCTGGTCTCCTCAGGGAAGTCAGACGGGGTTTTCAGCAGGGAGGAGTGCTCCGGCCCCTCCCACAACCACCCAGGGGTGTCAGACAGAGGACAGAGAAAGCCACAGGGCAGGCCTCATGCCAGCCTCTGACGTCCCAGGGCTCCAGAGAAGGAGACAGTGAGCAGAGCCGTGCTGCCCCTTTCCCGTGCCCGTGGCCATCTGTGGGCCTATTCCTCCGAGCCACTGCGACAGCCACTGCTCAAGCAAGTCCACGCCAACATCGACCTCTGGGACGTCACCTGCCAGATCTTTGTCGATATCCTTCCCCACCAGCCTGCCCGCACCTTGCCAACCCCAGGGCACAGGCACCCAGCACCTCCCAGCCCTACAGCTGTGCCCTAGGGCAGGGGAGGCCGGGTCTGAGAAACTCAGAGTGGTGGGACAAAGCCCACATGTAGCTCACCACAGGGCTGGGGTCAGGAGTCAGCGAGGGACCTAGTTCGGAGTCAGCGAGGGACCTAGATCAGGGCCAGCGTCTATCCTCATTCGGGTCAGCGTGGGGCCGCCCCAGCACTGTGCTCCTTGACAGCCACACCCATCCTCCGGTACATGGGAGACTACCCCTCTCGGCAGGCCTGGCCCACCATGGAGCTCACCGACCGGATCTTCACGCTGGCCCTGCAGCACGAGGCCCTGCGGGACGAGGTCTACTGCCAGATCCTGAAGCAGCTGACGCACAACTCCATCAGGTCTGCTAGACGGCGGCCAGCATGCGGGCACCCTCCGTCCTCCTCCTCGCCCCTGAGGCCAGGCCAAGGCTCAGAGGGGACACTGCACCTCGTGGCCGCAGAACCCCTGCCTGGGCGTCTGTGTCAGCAGTAGGGACGGCTGGGGCCCTTGGTCTGCTCTGCTGATGTCCTGGGGGCGGTCAGAGGAGGAGAGGACAGCCCTGCCCTGGGCCCTGCCCTCACCCACCTTCCCTGTGTGACGTGGCAGGCCATGGCCTCTATGACCCTTAGTGTCCTCCTCCACAAAATGGGTGCAATGCCCACCCACCCCCATCTTGAGGGTGTGGAAGCCTGTGGCGTTGGGCAGCCGGGCACAGCTGGCATGGTGCCACCTGGCTGGTGTCCTCCCCCTCGGGCCCTCCAGACCCCAGGCAGGTCTCACATCCATCCCTGCTCCCCAAGGTGCCTTCCTGGCCTGGGCCCCCCAAGGAGCCCTTCCCGGCTGACAGATGCCACTGCCCTGCAGGCACAGCGAGGAGCGAGGCTGGCAGCTGCTGTGGCTCTGCACAGGCCTCTTCCCACCCGGCAAGGGGCTGCTGCCCCAGGCCCAGAAGTTCATAGACACTCGGAGGGGGAAGCTGCTGGCCCCCGACTGCAGCCGCCGAATCCAGAGGGTCCTGAGGTGAGCCCAGCACCTCCAGCCCCCAGCATTGGCCCTGGGCCTGCAGAGCTGGGATGCTATGGGAACTAGCCAGCCCTCCAGGAGCTCACAGTCCCCGAGGACTCTCCAGAAGCCAGTGTCAGCTTGGGAGGCAGCGTTGGACCCTGAGTCACCAGAGAAGAGGGTGGAGGGTGAGGCCCAGGAGGGTCAAGGGGAGGCTCAGTCATAACCACCAGCTCCCCTGCCCCACCCCTGCCCGGCGGTGGCACAGAGGCAGTGCCTGAGGGATAGAGGGAGACCTGGGTGCCCCAGCCCAGGCCCTCGAGGCTAAGGTCAGAGGCCCGTCCCTCCAAGTCCATGCAGTCCCCTCTTCCGCCCACAGCCGGGAAGCTCTTCCTTGGCTGTCTTTGCTCTCCCCCACCCCTTCTGCGTCCTCTGGCTTGGCCTCCTGTGGCCGTGAGGCGGTGGGTTGACCGCGGGAGTGGCCATGATTTCAGTGCCAGCCATGGTCGCAGAGGGAGGTGGGCGCCCCACTGGAGGCCCTGCCGGAGTCCCTGGCCCCTGCCCGATGCCCCTGTTGTGTGAGAACAAGAACACAGCCAGCCCCGCCCACCGGCGCCACCCCAGGAGGCCCTGGCCTGGCGCTTCCCTTCTGCCACAGCTGCATCGTTGCCACCTCTGAGCCAGGGGCAGCCCCCGGAGATGTACGAGGGGCTGAAATCACCCCTAGCTATGGTCACTGGGGTTATTTTTCTTTTGTTTCTGGCACATGGTTTAGGGCCCACTTAGGGGTTGGGGCATGGGTGAGGATGAGGGTGGGGGGCACCTGCAGCACGCGCTGTCCCCCTCAGGACAGGGCCTCGGAAGCAGCCCCCGCACCAGGTGGAGGTGGAGGCAGCAGAGCAGAATGTCTCCCGCATCTGCCACAAGATCTTCTTCCCCAATGACACCAGTGAGGTGAGCCCCTGCTCTGGTCTCCTCGGCAAGTCTCAGGCCTCCAGAGGCCGTGGGGCACTGTCCCTACTGGCCCAGCCTGCTCTTGGTCACCCTTGGAGGGCCTTTTCTAGGGCTGTCCCATCTTCAGCAGTCTCCTGCCCCCTCCCCATGGGATGCAGGCCCTGCCTGCCCTTGGGTGCTTTGGAAGTCGGGCAGGTCTCAAGGCATGAGTTGGGGGATCCAGGCGTAGGACACAGGAGCGAGGACAGAGGGGTGGGCAGCAAGGGTGAGTCCCTGGACTTGGGGGCCCTTAGGGGTTTCTGACCAGCTGGGGTACAAGGGAGCAGGTGTCCCCACTGGGTGTGCCTTGTGCACAGAGCCTGCCATGCTGCTGGGGGAACAAAGGGGACAGGGGACAGGTGGGAGGCCACCAGGACCCAGCCGTGACACAGAGGCCTTGATCAGGGGAGCAAATACAAGCGGGCTGAGCGGCGGAAGTGGGCAGTGCCGCCTCACACCCTCTCCAATAGTAGGGTGGTTTTTTTGGCATTGGGGACAGTCGAGTCCCAGTAGCAGGAAGTTCCCACAGCCTGGCTGCTGGACTCTCAAGGCGTGTCAAAAGGCCAGGCCTCCAGGGCCCCAGGACAGCAAAGCCTGGGACTGAATGACGTGAACCTCTGGCCAGGGTTCTGGAAGTGAGGCTTGCCCTCCTCAGGGCAGACCACATCCAGCCCAGGTTTGATGCCAGGCTAGGAAGGGTCATCCTGGGCTGTGCTGGCCCCATGCCTCACCAGCCGCCTCTCTGTCCAGATGCTGGAAGTGGGTGCCAACACGCGGGTGCGGGATGTGTGTGACAGCATTGCCACCAGGCTGCAGCTGGCCTCCTGGGAGGGCTGCAGCCTCTTCATCAAGATCGCAGACAAGGTGAGCTAGGCCAGGGCTGGGCGGGCAGCGGGCAGGCGGGCAGTGAGCGGGGCCCTCGGTGCTGCCTGGGGGCCCTCAGCCTGCCAGGGGCACTGGCGCTGAACCAGGACAGTCCCCTGGAAGTCACCCAACTTCCCTGTACCTTCCCCTGCCCCAGGTCATCAGCCAGAAGGAGGGAGACTTCTTCTTTGACTCCTTGAGGCAGGTGTCTGACTGGGTGAAGAAGAACAAGCCACAGAAGGAAGGTAGGAGGCCTCTGTGGAGCTGGGGGAAGGTGTGGCTGGATGGGGCGAGGGGGTGCTGTTGGCCTCCGTGGGCAGGGCCTCCTGCAAGGCCCATGCCAATTCATCCATCCATTTATTCCCCTGTGTGTCTCTGGGTTGTGGGGACAACCAGGCCCTGGGGCCTGGCGGTGAGGGCCTCCCAGCTCAGGCAGGAGCAGGTGGCTGACCACTGGGTGATGAAGGATCCCTAGGGCTGACGGGCATGAACCCCATGGGGCGCTAGGGGACTCCAGGAATGTTCCTGGAGAAGGCAGCCTCTACACTAGTCTTGAAGGCTGGGGAAGAGATGGAGGCCGGGGAGGAAGAAGGGTGGAGGCTTTCCAGGCAAGGAGGCGGCAGGCACAGAGTGAGGGTGGCAGGGGGTCAGGGCTGGTGGCACCTGCCGGGATAGGCTTGGTGCCCACTGCTGGCCCTCGCCCAGGGGCCCCCATGACGCCCCCCTACCAGGTGTACTTCATGCGGAAATTGTGGCTCAACGTAGCCCCAGGGAACGATGTGAACGCGGACACCATACTCCATTACCACCAGGTACCAGGCAGGCTGCCCTGGGGGGCATTGGGGCCACCTCATTCTCTCACACCTCTTCTGAGGCTGTAGAAGCCAGCAGGCCAGGGCAGGGCGAGCCTCAGCCTTGGGTACCCATGTGGTAGGCAGAAGAAGCCCCGGAGGGCTCTGGAAATGAGAGCAGAGGGCAGCAGTGTTTGGGGACAGTGACTGCACTGGAACCTGCAGCATGACTTGGGGAGGGTGGGGCAGAAGGTCCTGCAGCCCTTGGAGCAGTGACCTTGGCCTGCAGGGCCAACCACATGGGTGGAGCAGGCCATCACCCCCACGCAGATGTCAGGGGCCCTGCCCTGACTCAGGTCATTCCCCTGGCCTGAAAGTCTACCCTGCTCAGTCTGCCCTGCACGGAGTGGTCTAAGCCCCAGGTCCCCCACCACCTAAGCGAGAAAGAGGTCGGGCTGGGTGGGCCGCAGCAGGACACCCAGCATGCCCAGTATGTCCACCACTCAGGAGCTGCCCAAGTACCTGCGTGGGTTCCACAAGTGCTCGCGGGAGGATGCTATCCACCTGGCAGGCCTCATCTACAAGGCCCAGTTCGACAATGACCGGTCCCAGCTGGCTAGTGTCCCCAAGATCCTGAGAGAACTGGTGCCCGAGAACCTCACACGCCTGATGTCCTCGGATGAGTGGAAAAAGGTCACTGACGGGGCTGGGGAAGGGTCCTTGGGCTGCTGCCCCTCCTGGGGACCCTACCCCAGTGCCATGCCCTGCCTGGGCTCCAAGGGCACATGGGCACACATGGGTGGCATGGATGGTGGGCTGGCTCCACATACACCACACCTTCCCACACTGTCCACGGCACCCCTGAGACTCTGTCCCAAGCTGCACTCCTCCTCTCCCCCCGTACTGGCCCTGGGGTAGGCAGGTGCTGCCCTCACCGAGGTTTTGGGGGCCTCTGGGCACCCAGGCCCTTACTGGCCCCCCTGTTCTCCAGAGCATCCCTCTGGCCTATGACAAGCACAAGGACAAGACCGTGCAGGAGGCCAAGGTGGCCTTCCTGAAGTGGATCTGCCGGTGGCCCACCTTCGGGTCTGCCTTCTTCGAGGTGAAGGTAGGCCTTGCCCCTCGCCCAGGCCTCCTACCCAAGGAGGCCCCCCTCACCACTGCCCCAGCAGGCCCAGCGTCAACCCACACACATCTTGGTTGGGGCTGGCCGCAAGGCTGGAGTGTGTGGGCATGCGCGTGTATGCACGTGTGGCCCAGGTGAGCTCCTGGGAGGTGCAGCCTGGCCTCCCGGGCTGGACTGTGACCATCGTGTCCCTCCCTCTCAGCAAACCTCGGAGCCCTCCTACCCCGACATCATCCTCATCGCCATCAACCGACGTGGGGTTCTGCTCATCCACCCCAAGACCAAGGTAGCTGCTGGGCCTCCGGAGGGGCTGGGGGTCCAGGGACCCGTGCAGGTGGGGCTGTGGTCACCTCTGTGGTGTGTCCTGCCTCTCTCCTGTCCCCTAATACACGCGCAGCCCACGGGCTCTGGAGGCACCCTGCCCACCCACCCTTTCTGCCCCCAGGAGCTGCTTACCACCTATCCCTTCACCAAGATCTCCAGCTGGAGCAGCGGCAGCACCTACTTCCACATGGCGCTGGGGAGCCTGGGCCGTGGCAGCCGCCTGCTGTGCGAGACCTCCCTGGTGAGCCCAGGTCCCTTCTCCCAGCCAAGATGCATGGGACAGAGCTGCTGGGGACTGGCTTCCCCGCCCCACCCTTTTCAAGTGGCTCACTAAGAGGGCTTGGTCACAGGGCCCACCCAGGGCCAGAAGACCTGGAGGGGGACTGGGTGCATCCCCAGGACCAGCAGCCAAAGTGACAAGGCCAGGCGGGACCCCCTACACCTTTGGCCCATTCCAAGGAGAGAGGGAGACCCAGCCCCAGCAGGGCAGGCAGGAATGGTGGCCCCAACGCCTGTCCTGGGAGGGAAGGGCAGGAGCCCACCTTCCCTCTCTCCTTGCCCTGCACAGCTGGTTGCTGAGGAAGAGAAGGTGGTCCCTGAGTCAAAGACCCCCACCTGCCCTCTGCACCCACAGCCTCTGACCCGCCCTGTCCCCTGTCCAGGGCTACAAGATGGACGACCTGCTGACCTCTTATGTGCAGCAGCTCCTGAGTGCCATGGACAAGCAGAGGGGCTCCAAGACCCCAGCCGTGGCCAGCACCTAGCGACGGATGCTGGCGTGTCCGCTCAGGTGCCTTCCTGACCTCTAGCCTGGCAGCACCTTCCCAGGCCCCCTCAGCCCAGGGCCTGTCCTCGGCAGGCAGCCTTCCATGCCGCCCCCCACACAAAGCCCACTTGGCCTCCCAGACAGCCTCCTCTGTCTCAACCATTGCTCATAGAAGCCAAAAGATCGGCTCAGAGTGCGGTCGGGAGTCTTGGACCCCCAGGCTGTTGGTGGATGGCTGAGAGGTCCTCCCCACCCCACCAGAATGTTTAATAAAAACCCCTGGAGAGAGGAAGTGAGCGTGTCTGGGGAGCAGTGTGGGGCACTAGGTGGACAGGGGGCCCAGGAGGCGCTGGCCCTCAGAGAGCCGCAGAAAAAGCAAAATGCCGTGTAGCTTCCCCAGGGCACCCGGAGGGCAGCTGCATTCTCCAGGAATGACTTCATCCTTCCCTCATTCTGTTTCCTTCCCCCCATCCTCCCCCTCCCTCCCTTCCTTCCTGTTGCTCAGACTGGGGAGGGACACTCATGGGAGAGTCCTCCTCCCAGGCCCCTCCTCACACCTTCTGTCCTTCCCCCGGGCACTGAGATAGCCGCACTACCCCTGTAGGCCAGGGCAGAGGTGCCACTCTCTGGCTGCCACTTCATGCTAAGGCCAGCCTATGCCCCTACAGTGGGCAGAACTGGACACCACCTCTGAGGCCTGGACTCCGCCACCTCGCTGGCACGTCCTGTCCCCGCCCACTCCCTGCTCTGCCCATTGAGCCAGCTTATGTGGACCCAGCCACCCAGGCCTGTGGGGTCCTGGCTGGGCTAGTCTTCAAGCTTTGATGGCAGCCTGGCCTGGGATGGAGGCTAGGACCCCCTGAACTCGTGCCTGCCTGTCTGATGTCTGTCCCTCTGTTCAGCAACCCCGCCAGTGGTATGTCTAGAGCCGCTGGCACCCCCTCCACCTCCCACCCCTGCCGCAAACCACGCAGGCTGCTGTGGTTGTGTGAACAAGCCTTCATTGTGCAAGCGTGAGCCCTACGCCAGGTCTGCACTGGCCGCAGACGAAGCGTCCTCCCTGGAGGTGGGAATGAGCCACATCTGACCCCACCACCTCCTGGACCCTGGCCTCACCCAAAGGCTCAACACAGGTCCCAAGGTGGGGGAGGGGGAACCTGGGTGGGTAGGCAAGGTGGGATTCCAGGAAGGCCTTCTGAGGGAGGGAGGTGGGTCCTCTCCCTCCAGGTAGCTTGTGAGTGTGGACAGAGGACTTGCTGGCTCGGTGTGGGGACAGAGACACTGTGCCACTGGTTGAGTGAGTGGTGAGGGATGAAGATGGCTCCCAGAGGCCTCCATCTGCGTGGCCCTGGCCCTGTGGCTCCCGCAGGCTGCCCTGGCCGTGGGTAGCCCAGGAGCCACATGTACTTAGCCGGGCCGCTCTGGGGCGGAGGCTCACGTAGGACAGCACGCGCTACCGAGCCACCTGGGCAGGGCCAGGCTGGGCCAGGTCAGGAGCTGTGATGCAATTTGCTCCTGTCCCTGGAGGTCTGTGGGCGGAAGCTGTAGGCATAGGCGGACATGGCTGTCAGACGTGGCCCAGCCCGTCACAGGCTCCAACTCCCCCACTCCTGCTTCCCTCTCAGAGAGAAGCCACAGCCAAGGAGAGGTGAGACCTGGGGAAGGCAGAGCTGAGAGAACAGGAACGGAGGAGGCGAAGAGGAAAGAGAAGGGGAGGGTGAGATGCGGAGGGCCGCAGGTGGACGGGGACGAGGGTCCACACGTGGGCAGCAGGAGAGGAGAAGGCGGAGGGGCCGAGGCACAGCCGGGCAGGGGCACTCGGGTCTTCAGGCGGAGCTGTGGTCGGCGGCCTTGGGCTGGGCCTTGCGTGAGGTCAGCTCCGACAGCTTCTTCAGCCGCTTCTTCAGCTCCAGCGGGAACTTCTCATAGCACCTCTTACACACGGGCTTCATGTCGAACTCCACAAACTTGTTCCTGGGGAGGAAGCCGGCCTGTCAGCAGAGCCCCACGCCCTCCACTTTAACCCCAGACAGGTGACAGTGGAGGCAGAAGAGCGGGCTTTCCCCGCCACCAGCCTCCCCACAGCCACGTCTCCCAGCCAGCAGGCCAGGCCCTGGGGTGAGCTAGCCAGAGAGCATAGGAATGAGAAGGGCCTTGAGGTTTCCCTTCCCTCCCAGAGGCTTCTCTCAGGTGCTGACACTCCAGAACCCTCTATGGCTCCCCACTGACCTTGGAAACCTGGACGCCATCTCTCCTCTCACAGCTCCAGCCATCCCACGCCCCTTGAGGCTTCCTGGATGTGCAGCTGACACTGCTGCCTTTGCATATGCTGTTCCCTGGGCGGGAAAGCCCTTCCCTCCCCAGAGCCCAGGGTTCTGGCAGGTGTGTTAGAGGAGAGAGTGCTCCTCCTCCTCTCACTGTGCCCTGGGGTCCCTAGACCCCCTAGACCCCCCGGACCTGCCCCCATCTCCCTAGGTGTTGTGGGACCGAGCTGCCCCTTGTCCCCACCGTATCCCCAGGTCGGACCCAGCCGGTGTGTGGAACAGCTGCTGAGAGGGAGGACCCGTGGGAGCCCCCTCCACCCTGAGCCCCATCCCACGGTCACGGGGACTCACTTCAGGGTGAGCCTGCTGTTGCAGGTGGAGCAGGAGAAGCAGCTCACACACCAGGCCTTGTTGAGGGCCGACACCACTGCGGGGGAAGTGCAGGACTCAGCAGGCCTGGCCAGGCTGCCCAGCTGGGATCACAGCTGCAGCACCCAGGCCCCAGAAGAGCAGGTGGGGTGGGAGGAGGGAACACAAGGCCTCACCATCGCCTTCGATCACGTGGCTGCAGTTGTAGCAGACGTCCCCGAAGAGCTGCGGGCCAAGTAGGCTGTCAGAGCGGCTGCCGGCAGTCACACCCCAGCCAGGGCCATCATGCTGCCCGCCTGGCCTTCCAACACAGCCCCTCTCAGGCATCTCCCGGGCCCTGCTGCCGGGGCCCATCTGCCAGGCTGGGATGAGGGCACTGCAGCCCATTAGAGCAACCCACACCCCCTGGGAAGGACATCAGGCTGGGCATTGCTCCCCAGAAGGCCCCTTTGCTCTGGCTGCTGCTGCTGTCCAGTGAGGAGGTGAGCCCAGGTGGTGACCTCATCTCATCAGCCTCCCCTGCCTTCCATCCCAGAGCAAGGGAGGGAGGGGCTTGCTGGCACTGTCAGCCCCATGTGCCCAGGACCTCACACCCACCCCAGAGCATTCTTCAAAGGAAGACACTGAGGCTGAGAGAGCTGCCCAGGTCTCAAGACCCCAGGCCAGGAGCCAGGGCTGAGGGTGCAGGCCTGGGCCCAGCACCTGGCAGAGCTCCCGAGGGGCCGCCCGCAGCCTACCTGCTCGCAGCAGCCTTCCTGGCCACCCCACCAGCCCATGTCCCCGAAGGCTCTGCACCAGCTCACCTGGTTGTAGTGGGTCTCGCAGTAGGCCAGGCCCTTCTTCTCATAGTGCCGGTGCCCCAGGAATGGCTTCTCACACTTGGCACAGACAAAGTGCTGCGAGGAGAGGGCGGCCAGCGGCATCAGGGCTAGAGCGGTGACCCCGAGGGACAGGTGGTGACCCAGGGGACAACAGTGACCCCAGGAGACAGCGGTGACAGAGGGGACAGGAAGCAGAGGCTGGGCAGGTGGAGGCCTTTTGGGATTCACACTGTGGGGGCGCTGACACCTCTGTGGATGCTCTGGGCTCAGCAGACCCTGCCCGTCCTCTATGGCACTGACGGTAACCTTGCACGTCACCATCCCCTCGCAGTCTGGCCTCCCCTTCAGCAGCCTCAACCCCAGGAGTCAGGTTTCGGCCCGGTGCCACAGTATGGTGGACCCTCGAAGGCAGAGGCGGCCCTGCCTGTCCACGCAGGGCCTCCTACAGGCACCCTCTGCAGGCCTGGGGTCACTGAGAAGCACTTGCATTCCCCCAGGGATCTGCATGTGGGGATGAGGGGTGGGGGCTGGGGCCTGCATCGGGACAGGATGGCATGGCCTCCCACTCACGCTGCCACCCAAGGCACAGCTTCTGGACACAGCGCTGGCCAGGTCATCAGGTGGTGGGCTTACTGTTCCCAGTGTACCTGTGAGAACATGAGAGTCCACACCCAGCGGGGACACTGCAGGTGACCCAGCGTGCACACCTGAGAAACTCTCCAGCTCCGTGTCTGCACAGGGCTGTCCACACAGCGGGTTCTGTCAACCACAGCCCCCCAGGTGCCCTGAGCAGACCGCCCCCACGGTTTTCTCCAGACTTTGGAGTCTCTTAGAATGCCACCATGGGGAAGAGGAGAGGTGGGCACAGCTACCCAACCATGTGTGCACTGGTGTCTCCTGGCTCCTGTGGGCAGGCTGGGATCCCTGGCTGAGCACAGGGAGGGGCAGTACCCCAGAGGAAGGGCCTCACCAGGAGCCAGCCACGTGGCCTGGGCTGGGAGTATGGAGGGGCTTCAGGGTTCTGACTGTGACCCTCAGCTGGGGCAACCCCAACCTCAGGCCATGTGCCCACCAGCCTGGCTCACCTCCACGTGCCACTGCTTGCCCAGTGCGTTGACCACACGGCCCTCAATGGGCCGGCGGCAGGCCCCGCAGATGGGGACGCCCATCTTGTCATGGCACGGCAGGCAGTAGAGCTCACCCTTCAGCTCTCGGGCCTCAGCCGTCAGCTCCTTCCTGGAAGACAACGTGCAGCCCCCAGGTGCCGTCCCTGCTCTTCTGCAGGGTCATGCCAGTGCCTCCAGCCTGGGGCACAGCTCCCGGAGGGGCCATTCTGTCCCTACAGAGTTGAGGCGGCTGCTCCCTCTGATCTCTGGGCCCTTTGAAGGCTTCCCATGCCCCAGACGGGCCCTGGAGCACGGACTTTCCACACAGCCCAGAAGAGTGGCCTGTGTTCTGCGCCCAGGCCTGTGAGAAGCAGGTCTGTTCTCGGGCCCCCCTCCTCCTCCAAACCAGACTGGGTGTCTGGGATAGGCATGGAGAGGACTAGAGGGGATGGTGGGGGTAGGCGAAGAGGGGGCCGAGGGACTGGCTATGCCACTCCTCTCTTAACACCAGCACCAAGCACACTCCTGGCCTCTTCCCCTCCCCCTCTACCCCGCAGATCCCTTCCGCCTCTCCAGCTCAACCCTCAAATGCAGTCTAGGGGCCCAGCCCACCCGACCCCTGAGTCTCAAGTGCCCTACTGGCACAGAGCCCTGGAGAGAGAAGCTTCCTGCCTGGCCACTGCATGGCCCCCAGCCCACCTCCACCCTGCAGCCCCACTCTCGGCACCCCTCTCTCTGCCCACCCTGCTCACCTCTCCCACCTCAACACTTCCCTGGATAAAGGACCCACCGCTCCTTCCCTGGTACAGCCCTGGCATCCCGACTGCCCCCACTGCAGGGCCGGGCTGCACACCTACCCACAATGGGTGCAGTTGAAGTGGTCGGGGTGGTAGGCATCGCTCCTGAACATGAGGGGCTGCTCGTCGATGACCAGGTGGCACCGCTGGCAGATGTACTTGCCCAGGCCCTTGGCCTTCTCACGGTTGTGGCAAGGCCGGCAGAGATGCCTGTGGGAGGCAGGGGCATTAGGGGCAGACCCCCCACTCCCAGACAGCCCGGCCACCTCCAGGAGAAGAGAGCCCAGACCCCTGCAACTCTGCTGAGCAGCTGGGGGCTTCAGAGGGGCTCATCCAGGGTCCGGAAAAGCATGCTACCCAGTCACAAGGCCCAGAAGGCCACAGGTGCACCCTGGAGATGGGACCTGTGCTTGGGGAGAGGATCGGCAGGAAAGACGCCAGAATGCGAGCCTTCACTGTCTCTGGGTGGTATTTTTCCTCTTTCCACTTTTTCTAAGTCTAGGGAATGGTGCAGAATAGAGCAGACATTTAATGGATATCTGCTGAAAATTTGTTTTATTTTCCAAATGTATTTAACACCACGAGTTACAGTGAATGCCACTGCCCAGCAGGGTGGCCAGGGAGTGCCTGGGAGGTCACTCGCCCCCTTCCTTCAGGGTTTGCTGGATGAAGAAGGGCCCAAACACGTGCAGGCGCTTTCTGTCTCCAAAAGACAAGCACCGCTCTGTCAGATGGAGGCCCCGAACCCAGGAGCTGTCATGACAGAGTCTTTCTGTGAACGCCTCAGAATAATTTCTGATGCTACTCACTGTGCTGGACAACAGCTGTGTTCTCAGCCGAGAGAGAAATCAACATGAGTTCTGTTTCCTTGGACCTCAAAGGTGGCGGGAATCTAGACTCAGAGTCCCCAGGCAAAGACACACAAAGGCCCCAAGCCAACACCCCTGCCCCTGTTCCCACCTGCCCCCCGAATCTATCTCTGGTGTTCCTGCTGCATCCAGGCCTCCCTTCCCAGGCCCCCTGGCCCCAGGGGCCCTCTCCGCCCCCCACAGCCTCCACAGCCCCCCAAAGCCCAGTGTCCACCCCTCCGACAGGCTGGTCAGGGAGGATACTGAAGAGATCCAATCTCAGACCCAAGATGCCCACCCGGGTTATGGAGGGCAGACCCCAGATGTCAGGGCCACCCATTCAGTGTCCCTCCCTGGACCCCAGGGGTCTGCTACTGCTGCATCTGGACTCCACCCTGCACAGCACTGTGCTCCGTCTGCCCTGGGGTGTCTCATCGTCAGCTGTGTGCAAGGCAAGGGACCCACGCAAAGGCCCAGCCGCCACTTGCTAAGCTACTGACTGGCTCTCTGTGCCTCCCCGAGACCCTACGTGCCCAGCATGGGGCAGCAGCTCAGGGTCAGTCGATTGACTGTGCAAGACAGGAAGGGGGCAATGATGGGCATCATCTCCCTCAACAAGTGGCCGGGGCCCCGGCTCTTACACCCAGCAGTGGGAAGCACTTGTGACCTGTGGCTTCAGTCTTCATCACCATGATTCCTGAAGCCCACCCTTGCCCAGACACCTGTGCTCCAGGCACAGCCCTAGGCCACCTCCTCAGCAGGTCTGGGGCTGAGCTGTCCCACCTGGTGCCTATGACAGCCAGCCCATGTTCCCAGCAGTGCCTCTGTCCCAGACTCAGCATTTAGGCCCATGACCCCACTCCATATTCTGGTGACTCCTCCCGAGCGTCAGGACAATACTCAACCCACGAGGAATTACTTCTGTTTCAAAGCTACAGAAATCAGCTCAACGCCTCAAAACCGCCATGGTCAAGGCCTCTGAAGCCACAGACAGTGATCACCCCAATAACAGAAGGTCTGTGAGCCCAGAAATGCCTGCTTAGGGTAGCTGGCTTCAAGCAACCACCTTTCCAGCCAGTGTGAGCCAATTCTTCCAGACAGCCACCTGTGGGCACAACAGAAAAGGGACCTGCACCCCGGCTCAGACACCTCACACCCGACTGACTCTCAGGCCAGACAAACTGGGAAGCCCATCTCTCTGGAAGAAAGTCTAGATGGAAAACAGCTTCTCAACAGACCCCATCACAGCACCAGATCTAAAGGTGACCTTCAGAATTCTTTTTCAGGTTGAATTAGGATAGAATCGAAGAATTTTAATTCAAAATGCAGCAGAAAAACAAAGCAAAATAAACATGCACACGAAGCCTAAGTCCGGGAGTGACATGTGCTTGGGTTCAAATCCTGGCTCTGTCGCTTCCTACTGTTTGCTGATAGGTGAGTTTCTTCACTTCTCTGAGCCTCAGTTTCCTTGTCTGTAAAATGGGGCAATAATCCCAGCTGCAAAGGGTTGTGTGAAGAGACAAATGGAAAATAGTTCGTGTGATAGGCAGGCACTCCTTAAATGCTAGTCACATACATAAAGTTTTCAATGTTTTAACAACAAAATATAAAGTCTTTTGAAACCAGGAAGGGTGATTTGGTTTCCCATGTCTCTAGATGTACCATTTTTAGAAAGGGAAAAACTAACTTTGTTCCCTCAGTCTCAGAGGCAGCCACCAGCAGCACTCACAGACACTCCAGCCTGGAGCCACCCCAGGGAGGAGCCCCAGGGCCAGTGGTGAGATTCGGATTCACCAGGGCTCCCGTGCAGAGGACGAGCTGAAGCGATGGGGGCCCGGCCTCCGAGCTGAGTCTCGTCCCCACGGGCAGGACAGCGCCCCATTATGAGGCTCCTGCAGCTGTGCCTCGCTCCAGATAAAGGCCATGATTTATTCTGCGTGCCCAAATGGGGCCTCATTATACAGGGCAGGACACAAGGACCCTACAGCAAGTGTCCTCAAAGAGTCGCCTCTCACTCGGTGAGCAAGACTCCTCAGCCTCCCACCCTCCGTTCACAGGCTCCCCCCAACACCCCCCCCCACTCCGCCCCGGCTGTCTGTGGGCACAGGCCTGGGAGAGCGGCCTGTTGCCATGGCAGCCGGCCCCTCCCTGCCCCCATCAGTAGGAAATCATCCCATTCTGAAACGTCCTGTTGTGTCCGTCAGCTCCAGCCCAAGACCCCCCACCCAGCCCCCGCCTGCTCTGAGGCTCCGAGACAGTCACACACTCAGCCTCTGTGGCCAAGCCGGGGGCGGGGGGCACAGGCTGGGGACACACTGGAATATTCATGCTTCAGTGGCAGCAGCGGCAGCCAGAGGAACCACCCGCCACACAAGGGACCCCTCAGGAATGAAGCAGCCTGTCAGGGCCAGAGGGGCTGTGGTCTCCCTTCCTCCCTTAAATAGCCAGCCTTCCACACACAGAGGCACAGAGCCCCCTGCCACCACCGCCACCCACGGGCAGAGATCACCTGCTACCCACAGACCCCTACCCCTTCCTCCTGGACCAGCAGCTAGAGGTAAGGGGCAGGCTGGGTGGGATGGGCTGGGAGCCCAGGGCTAAGCAGAGGAAACACAGCGGGGAACCCTGCCCGGGGAGGCAGGCAGCAGCCTGTCACATCCCACCTCTTTGGTAACGATCTGACTTATGCATTGAAGGCTGACCACAGTCTGAATTCACAGCAGCCCACAAAGCAGCGTTTTGTCCCTCTGCTGGGGGGTTGCAGAGGGAAGTAGCTTGCTCGCAGTCCAGGCTGCAATGACAGCACCCCTGCCCCTGACCATTAGGCAGCCTTGGCCCACAGAGGAGCCAGATGCCTGGGAGAGGGCTCAGGCCGGGGATGGAGTGGCACTAATGCAAAAGAAACTGCAACAACCACTTGGCCATGGCGCTGCCAAGACAGGCCCTCCCCAAGGCCACACAGACCCACCCGCCACCTGCACAGAGATCTAAGACCTGTCCTAGATGCTCACCTCACCCACAGCCATGGGACCCAACACTGCCCAGGCCCCGGCCGGCTCCACACCCCTTCCTCTTAGGGACACCGCTCAGTGGCCATCTGAGCAGTGAGCCTTGAGGAGCCAGCGAGTCTAGGCTGAAGTTTGCGTCTCCAAAGGGCAATGCAGGGTGAAGCAGGGTCCATCTCAGACCAAACTGCAAAAGTCAGTCTCAGAACTCCTCAAACAGGGCACAGAAAGGGAGGAGAAACCTCAGCAAACCTGAAACAAAGCGGTCTAAAATGGAGTCTCAGTCCCGGAGACAGAGGTGCACACAGCCTTCGGCCTGGGCAGGAAGCTGAGGGCAGTGCCCAGGCGGAGGCCCCCAGGTTGGAGGCAGCAGGCGCCACAAGCCCACCCAGTGCTACAAGACACGCAACCCCTGCAGTCACGCAGGGCCCCGCGCCCAGTCACGCTCTGTGGTCACTGTCTTCAAACTCTTCCCTTTTGAGCAAGGGGCTGCTTATGCCCATTTCATGCTGGGCCCCTAAAATTAGGGAGTGGTCCCGAGGCCAGGCTCCAGAGAGGAGGTGCTGAGCCTGGGAGACGACTCCAGGACAAGCTCTGAGACCGAGTCACACTCCCTGCCCTGGCTGAGACACCCTGGCGGTCTCCAGAGGCAAGACAGTGCCCCACCGGCACCTGCTCCGTGTCCTCCACCCGATCCTATGTCCCTCCCTTCTTTTACTTCTCATCTGCCTCCTTCAGCGCCCTGAGACCTTCCCCAGGGCTCCAGTCAAGCTTGTCTCCCTCTCCCAAGGATCACTCAGCCTGCCTTCTTCATCCCTCAGCTCTCCGCCCATCACTGTGGTTTTAGCGGTCCCAGGGAAAGTGCCAGCCGGGACCATCCAGCACAAGTCAGAGGACTGTGGAGCTGGAGTCCTGAGGAATGGGGTCCCCATGAGGAAATCCACATTGGACGAAGAACAGACCCTGTTCCTGGAAGCAGCAGGAAAGCACCTCTGGTGTTAAAACTTCAGACATCCTGAAACACTCTGAAGCTGGGGGGGCCTAGAGAAATAGCTAGAAGGTGATATTATTAGGCAGGTGCCCTCTCCTTTGCTTGAAGACACAGATGGCCAGGTTCTCAGGCCAGCCCTCACCCTCCGTGTGAGGACCACAGCAGCTGGCCACTCGCTCTTCTGAATGAGGGATGCGGGTCCTCCCACCCTTCCCTAAAGCCACCTCCACGTCTGCTTCTCCTCCATGTGAGGATGGCTCCAGCCTTCTCCTCCAGGGGCTGCTGTGCCCATGAGCAGTCACCTTGCCCACTCTGCCCCGTGCCACCAGCATCCTGAGGTAGTCCTGCGGAGTCAGTATGAGGAGAGGTGCTGGGTGCACTGGCTCATTCCTGTAATCCCAGCATTTTGGGAGGCCAATGAGCCCAGGAATTTGAGACTAGCCTGGGCAACATGGCAAAACCCCGTCTCTACCAAAAAATACAAAAATTAGCCAGGTGTGGTGGCATGAGCCTATAGTTCCAGCTACTCAGGATACTCAGGAGGATGAGGTGGGAGGATTGCTTGAGCCCTGGAGGCTGAGGCTGCAGTGAGCTGACTGTACCACTACACTCCCTCCTGAGTGACAGAGCGAGACCCTGTCTCAAAAAAAAAAAAAGGAAACTGAGGCTGGGAGAAATGTGCAGAGTGAATTTGCTGCAGGCATGTCCCCAGCACTTGGTGCACAGCCAGGCTCAGCCAGGATGAGAACCCTGCAGGATGCCAGCTTCTCTCCTGCAAACCCCTC
>CAUYLG010024125.1:0-56976 GCA_963573385.1 Cacajao melanocephalus
CCCCCCCCCGTTCCTGCCCTCCCCCTGAAATAAACAGCTTGACTCCCAAAAAATAAATAAAATAAAATAATGCTTTCTAATTATTTTTTAATTATGATCCTTTATAAAAGTGATACACACATAGTTTTCAAAGGCACTTAGCTCAACAAATATGTGATTAAAACAGTAGTCTTCTGGTCACCTATAAAAATCCTGATATTTAGCCAGGTGTGCTGTTGCACACCCATAGTCCCAGCTACTCTGGGAAGCTGAGGCAGGAGGATGGCTTGAGCCTGGACTTTGGAAGCTGCAGTGAGGTGTGTATGATAGTGCCACTGCACACCAGCCTGGCAACAGACAAGATCCTGTCTCAAAAACAACAGAAAACCAAAAAACAGATACATTCATCTTGTATCACACTGATGCAAATATCTTAAAATAGCATTCATGTTCATTATTACTTCAAAATTATAGTCGTTCTGCCCCTGTTATTTAATGTGTTCATTAAAAAGCACATATTTTGCTATATCCCTATTTTGTTTTCTGATATTTTGACAACTACATTTCAATGTGATTGGTTTCCTTTGTACTCCTATGTGTTTTATGTACTTTAAAATACTATTCTATCTCCGTTCCTCCTTCCTCCTTCCCCCCAATTTTCTACAAACCTTAAACTGCTCTAAAAATAAAGTCTATTAATAAAATAATTTTTTGAAACAACATTATTCTGAGAAGGAATCCACAGGCCTCATCTGATTGTGGGTCTATAGCATAAAAAAATACTTTGAATCCTTGTTTTAGTTAAATGTCAGGTGCTGGACCTCCTGGTTTGATCCTCTCATTGTGAAATCATATTCTGTATTTTGGTGCTTTTGTTCTACTTTCTGCATAATTTCCTCAGTTTGATCTTCCGACCCCATCCATGACTATTTTATTGCTGCTGCATTCCCTTTGATAACATCCTGGTCTTATTCCATAGCTGTTCTGTCTTCTCATCTCACTTAGGCCATCAAGTCTGGGGTGTGATTTACTTCTGCTGATTTCAGACTATCTGTTTGCTCGTGGAAAAGGCATTACAAAGTGATTGGGTGTTCTGTATCTAAGTGGAGGGCTTGCTGGCTGGTGGCTTCCCTGTGGGGTGATTGATCCATCACTAGGCATTTCATTGCAGGACCTCCACATGGCAGAATCTGTGGATCTTTCCTCTTGGGGAAGTCCATGCCTTCAGGGAGAAATCTCCTAATTCCCTTCTTGGAGGGAGTAGGGAGGTACTAGTCAGCATCCTGGGAATAACACAGCAGGAGAGATTTGGACCTTATCCCTTGTTTCCCATTCAGCTAAGTGCTGTTCACAACTGTTCCTGGCTATTCCCTCAATCTGAATTCTCTCTTGTTCAATTATCCAGGGATTAAATCTCCTGTTTCCTGCCGGAGCAAGGCAAAAACAGCTGGTGGTTGTTTGGACTGGGGAAAGGCATCCCCTGAAACAGATCTTTGACCCATCCTCCTGTGTTCTGCCCTACCCACTCCCAGCTTTGAACATTGGTTGGTGCCTTCAATTCCTGAGGCCTTCCGAGGTTCTTGGATGCGAGCTGGCTTGCTGCTTCTCAGCTTTCCCCTCTGCCAAGACATCACTCAGCCTTCCACTTTTCATGTTCCAAAGTTCTGCTGATCTTTCTTGTCTGATACCTTTTTCTCGCCATTTTTCTTTGTTATTTAAGTTTATACCTTTTCTTTGCCATCATGTTAGTGGGGTTTGGGAAAGGAGCTGAGACTACAGGGCATACTCAGCCTGTCATGTTTAGTGCATGTCTTTTAGCTTTCAGTTTCTCACATTAGCCCAAAGAAAAATAAAAGGCCCCATTAGTCTTTTATTGATACTTGTGGGGACTTTTATATTCAACTTGATGTCGGTGCAACCTGATTTGACAGCAAGACAGCAGCGCTCTTGAATCTTGGTTGCCAGCCAGGGGACCCAAAGTGTCAGCACCCAACCCTAACAATAATTTAACTGAAACTATAGGAACTGAATTACAATATGATAAAACAAGCAGAAGTATCCAATATCCAACATGACGATCTTCAGATGGAGTTTGGAATGTCTACTCCTCTAGGCAGATGACCAGGCTCAGGGAACAGAGGTATGAATCCCCTTCCCTGCCCAGCCTTATAACACATCTGACATTCCACTTAATATCCTCCTCATGATTATTCCCAAAAATACTGCCCTATACTTCAATATGACAGAAAGATTTCCTGTCTTCTTTTTATGCATAGGTTCTGTGGTTGTTATTTTGTTGATAATGTATCATTTTGGGGTGTTTGTGTGTCTTCTGAGTGGCTATCTAAACTGTCTGTATTCAAGCACAAACTCCTGCAGTGTGGTCCGGCACAGCATGCCTTCTACAGCACTAGTGGAAAATAGAAATGGGCAGAAATGGTGTGTTGATGAGGAGATCCAATTAAGTTAAGAAAGACAGAAAACTGACAGCCTTCGTTGTTAAAAAAAATGTACATATATAAGCATCTGAAGTAATATCAGTCTCAGGTAAATGTATATGTTTCCTGAAAGTCAGATAAAAACTTGTGTTTCTGTAGCACTTTTCTTCCCAGGGCATCAAAGCTCTTTTTTTTTTCTTAATTTCACAATTTTACAAAAGAAGACAAAGGCATAAGGTATGAATACTTTGGCCCTGTGCAGCAAGCCCATGGCAGCTGAGCTGTTATTTAAAGACATGAAAACACAGATCTCTGGATAAACTGCAGCTGAGTACACTTCAAACGCTGGGTCTAGGAGTTGGGGAGGATTTCTTCCAAAGCCCCATGGCAAGCAGGCCCCACCAGTGGGTTACTGAGTAGCTTCAATGACTGGCCCCAACACGTGCTCCTACAATCCCGCTCAGTCCCCACCCAATGTTGGGGTTTAAGAGATAAAAGACGGACTGAATGAAGCAAGGTGAGAGAGACTGAGTCCAGACACAGTTCCTGTGAAGCGAGAAGAAAACAGTATCTCTAATTTGCCAGGGCTCTCAATGGATAGGATCTCTATAAATAGGCATTATTACATTTTCTGGGATCTGATAAAAAATCAGAGGTGAGGTTTGGGTTCAAGAGCACTTTTATAAATAATAGCCCAAGGTCCAAGATTGAAAAATGAAAATGTCCTGGCTATAGCTCCCTACTCTACTGATGAGAAAGTCCAGCACTGGCCAAATCTAATCTGAGCCACAGGCCTCCCACTACACTATGGGAGCAAAAATCAGCAGAACTGGCCATACTGCTGTGGAGAATGGCCAAGTTAATTACTTGGCCACATGCTAGTGCATCAGGACCATTCTGAGAATGCGTTGCCCTAAAACAGAGAGGCCCAAGTAGAAAGAATCACAGAAGGTCAGTGAGCGTCATGGACAGAGCAGTGACCAGAGATGGAATGCCAATGGGGGCGATATGTTTGGGATGTGTGTCCCCTCCAAATCTCATGTTGAAATGTGACCCCCAATCCTGGAGAGTGTTTAGGTCATGGGAGTGGATCCCTCATGAATGGCTTAGTGCCCTTCCCTATGGTAATGAGTGAGTTCTGACTCTATTATTTCACACAAGAGCTAGTTGTTTAAAAGAGCCTGGCATCTCTCTTGCTCCCTCTCTTGCCATGTGATGGCACCTGCTCCCTGTTTCCCTTCCACCATGACTGAAAGCTTCCTGAGGCCCTCAGCAGGAGCAGACCCCAGCACAATGCTTCTTGTACAGCCTGCAGATTTGTGAGCCAAATAAGCAGGTATTCTTCCTTTATAGCAATGCAAAATGGACCAATTCAGAGGGCAAAGCGTCTTACTTGAGAGATCAGTTATAGGCTAAATTATTACAAAATTCCCTCCCTCCAAGAAATTCACTCTAAATACAAATTACACAAATAGTTGGTTACCACTCATTGATGTGAATTGAAAGCAGAAGGAGAAAAAACAATGGGTATTATATTTCTCTTTCCTATATGTAGGTTTTTCAAACTTCTATCCAAAATGTAGGAAGAAGTTCCCACAGGACCAGAGCTGCCATGTAAAGATGTGTACATTGTGCAATGGACAGCTCCGTCCTCACATCGCAGGCTGTGGCATTACGTGCAATGTCCCAGGGCTTTCCCATTTCCAGATGCTATGGTCACAAAGCACCAGATAAAGTTTTCACAGTGAACAACCAGGCAACACACTCACGACAGCCAGAGGCTCTGCCCTCTGGGTCTCTGATTAACCATCATTCTAGACGAAGTTATTTTTGCCAGAAGTAGGGACTAAGTACTGTGGATACTGCAGGACCTCTCCTAGCAGGCCTGTTTCTACTTTTTCTCAAGGACTGCAGCTTCCCCATACCTCTCTCTGGGGACAGCCTGGTCAGAATCTGGATGCTTCCTTCCTCATATAACTAGGATACATTCTTTTTTTTTGAGACAGAGTCTCGCTTTGTCACCCAGGTGGCACGATCTCAGCTCACTGCAACCTCTGCTTCTCAGGTTCAAGCTACTCTCCCATCGCAGCCTTGTAAGTAGCTGGGATTACAGGCACGTGCCACCACGCCAAGCTAATTTTTTGTGTGTTTTTGTAAAGATAGGATTTCACTATATTGCCCAGCCTTGTCTCGAACTCCAGAGCTCAAGTGATCTGCCTGCCTTGGCCTCCCAAAGTGCTAGGATTACAGGTGTGAGCCACTGCATCCAGCCTAGGATATATTCTAACCACCCCCTTGCACCACCACAACTCGAAGAGCACGGCTTTCTCTTCTAAGTGCAACACAGCTCTCTGGCTTCTCCGAGCTGGTTCCCTCCCTGGTACCACTTACACAAAAGTGTAGCTGACCATGCTTGGGCTCTGAAGACACTGAAGAAGAACCTGCAGTCTCCTCAGAGTTCCTCCCTACCCATCCCATTGTTTGAGGTTAGCCACTACTTCTGGCTCCATAGTTTAATACATGGACTAATCTTGTTCCTCCTGGTATCTGTCCAGACCTTGTCACCAAAACCATAGGGAACTTGTCCTCAAAGAAGTACACCCTGTTCTTCACACAATAACAGACCATCCACATGACTTCCCAAACCTCTCCCTGGAGCATGGAGGGGCTTTATGAACACGGAATGCTCACAGCCTGAGAAGGCTGCATGCATACATGATATAATGACCATGAAATACACATTTACAATAACAGTGCATTATACAGCAGAGCCAAGCCTTAAAGGCACTAAAATGGGATGTTCTGATCAAAGCCTTTCAGATTCCAACCTCTTCTTTTTTCGGCTGTAATCACTCTCCTACCATGCTACCTGTGGTATTCCATTTTCTTGCCCCCATCTTTGTTTTTGTGAAGATAAAAGCAGACTGAAATGAATACTTGAAGTTACCTACATTTGGATCACTCTGCTGGAAGTTGAAATCTCCTCTTTTTTTCCCTCCCTATGTATAAATATATACTTGTCTTTTATGATCAAAGATAACGGTCGCCAAAAAACAAGTGAGAATGAAAGTAATAATAATAATCTATTCACGATCACAGCGAGTCTTTGTACTATTTTGGTCAGGTCAGTCTTAACTAATCTCTGAGTACCTCTCTCAGGTAGCTAAAAGTGCTGAAATCTGCCCAGCCCTGGTCCCAGAAATTTGCCCCTCATAGTCATACTGTGGAGTACTTCAAAATAATTAATAATAATAATAAACGGGACAGGTGCAGTGGCTCACACCTATAATCCCAGCACTTTGGGAGGCCAAGGTGGGCGGATCACCTGAGGTCAGGAGTTTGAGGCTAGCCTGACCAACATGGAAAAACCCTATCTCTACTAAAAATACAAAATTTGCTGGGTGTGGTGGTGCATGCCTGTAATCCCAGCTACTTAGGAGGCGAGGCAGGAGAATCGCTTAAACCCAGGAGGCAGAGGTTGCAGTGAGCTGAGATTGCGCCACTGTAATCCAGCCTGGCCAAGAAGAGGGAAACTCCATCTTAAATAAATAAATAAATGGTTCATTTATTTAAGCATTTGCTGCGTACAAGCACTGCTCTGTATTATTCATTTAATCCTCCTGAAATCCCTCTGAAGTAGGTATGACTAATATCCCCATTTTACAGGTGGAGAAACTAAACCACAAGAGATTTGAGTCATTTGCCTCAGGTTCCACAGCTGGTAAGGATTTGGACCTAAACAGTCTAGCTCCAGAGCACACAGGCGGAGCTCCAACACTCTGCTACACCATAAGACCATATGAATAGCTACAGCTCAGCTAAACTGGAGGAAAGCAATGAACAGCTCTTCACAGTTTATCCACAGATATCTCTTTAAAGATATAGGGTGTGTTCTTCCATTTGGGCTGCTATAATAAAATACAGACTGGGTAGTTTAAAACATGACAGAATTTTTTTTTAATCACTGTTCCAGTTCTGGAGGCTGGGAAGCCCAGGATCGAGGTGCTAGCAGATTCAATGTCTGTAAGAGCCCACTTCCTGGTTGATAGATGATCTCTTCTCACTTTGTCCTCACTTGGCAGAAGGGGCAAGGGAGCTCTCTCAGGCCTTTTTTATAAATGCACTAATTTCACTCATGAAGGCTCTACCTTCATATCTTCATTACCTCCCAAGGGTTCTACATCCAAATACCATTACACTGGGACTTGGGTTTGAACATAAAAATTTTGAAAGGTCACAGGCATTCAGTCTATAGCATTCCACCCTTGACTCCCCAAAATCCATGTCCTTCTCACACACATTCTATCCCAGTAGCCCCAAAAGTTTTAATTTATTCGAGCATCAACTCAAAAGTCCAAAGTCCAACGTCTCATCTTAACATCATCTAAATCATATATGAGACCCAAAGTGTGATTCATCTGAAGGCAAATTCCCCTCCAGCTATAAGATATAAATCCAAAGAAGTTATTTGCTTCTAAAATACAATGGTGGGAAGAGATAGGATAGACAGTTCCATTGCAAAAGGGAGAAATAGGAAAGAAGATAGGAGTGACAGGTTCTGAGTAAGCCAAAACACTGGAGCAAATTCCATTACACATTAACACTCACGAATAATCCTGTTTGGCATGATGCACTGTTTTCCAGACCCCCTAGGGTGGAGGTCTCACCCTTGGAACCCACTGGGATCGTGTTCCTGCCCCCAAAGATTTTCCAGGCAAGGGTTGGACCCCCAAGTCTCTGGGAAGTGCCACCCCCAGGGTGGCTCTATGCATGGGCCCTACCACCATAGCGGTTCTCTGCCTGGGCCTTGTGGCCCCCCAGGGCTGAAGTCCCAAGCCATAGGCTCTGCTTGGCACACTCACACCACACTGGAGCCTGTCAGAGTCATATCTGGGGTGGCCAAGGAGCATGGCACCAGAGTGGGGGGGAGTGAAGCCCGTGATGTGAAGCAGTGCCAGGTAGGGTGTGCCAAGGTCTGGCAGGTACTGGTGGCTTACGCTTTGAAACTGTTCTGCCCCTGGTGCCCTTACACTCTAGGCCTATGATGGGAGGTGGTGGGGGGGGTGGCAGCTGATGATTTTTGCATTGCTTTTGGGTTCCTTCTACCATTGTCTTGAACAATAGCTCATGAATTCTGTTGAGATGGCTAATCCATCCTTACCAGATGGTCACTTGGCCACACCCTTAGAGTTCTTATCTGACTACACTTTTTCATTTTAAACAATATAGATAGGCTGAGAATTTTCCAAATCTTCAAGTTCTGATTTCCTTTTTATTAATTATTCCATTTTAAAATCAGTTTTTGCTTCTTGCCTTTTACTATAAGCAGTCAAAAGAAGCCAGGCCATGCTTTCCACACTTTGCTTAAGAATTTCTTCAGCCAAATATTCTACTTCATTGCTCACAAGTTCTACCTTCCACAAAACACTAGGACACAAAACAATTAAGCCAAGTTCTTTGCACACTTTACAACAAGATTGGTCTTTTCTCCATTATCCAATAACATGTTCCTCATTTCCATCTGAATGGTCCTTACTGCCTCTATTTCTACCAATATTATGCTCAGAATATTTCTACTGACATATTCTCCAAGAAGATTGAGATATTCCCTAAAGCTTTCCTTTTTCTTTTCTGGGTTTTCACCAGAATTTCCCTTAATGGTCTATTCACGGCAGTGTAATCTTTTTGTAGCATACATCTTAAAACTCTTCCACCCTGTACCCTTTATCTAGTTCCAGATTGAATTCCACAATCTTAGGTGTTGGCTACATAAGCACCTCACTCCCAGTACCAATTTATATTACAGTATGTTTGGGCAGCCATAACAAAATATCATAAACTGGGTGGCTTATAAACAGCACAAATTTATTTTTCACAGTTCTGGAGATTGCAAAATCCAAGTTCAAGGGGCCAGAAGATTCGGTGGCTTGTAAGGGCCCACTTCCTGGTTCCTAGACAGCATCTTTTCACTGCATCCTTACATGGTGGAAGGAAAAAGGGAGCTCTCTCAAGCCTCTTTTCTATGGGCACTAACCTCATTCATGAGGGCTCTGCCCTCATGACCTAATCACCTTCCAAAGGTCTGACCTCCATATACCATCATATTGAACATTAGGACTTCACATAAATTCTGGAGGGACAACAAACATTCAATCTATAGTACAGGGTCTCAAAAAAAAGTTCTGAATCTCACTGGGATCCCCCCAACACCTGCTATGGTGACACTCTGCTGCTAGCCGTGTTAGCACACCTTCAGATGACTTTCAAGTGAAATGTCCCTCTGAGATGTCCCAATTTTCTCTGTGTAGTGCCCCCTCCACACCCTTTACTCCCATCTACTGATCTGTGAAGCTTGGTGTGTTCATTTGATATAATGTTTCCAGGCAGCCCTTCAAGTTTTGAGAGTCCACTGCCACTCTCTTCTCTCCACCCGACGATCCTCACATTCTTAACCAGTCCACACATCCCTATGCTAGTTGCCCTTTCCAAAGTTAACATTTCCAAATGGCAAGATAAGTTCAGAGTCATTTAAAAGAAAAATACATGTACTTGAAACATACCACAAAAATGTTGGGCTTTCTTTCTTTTTCTTTTTTTTCTCTCTCTCTTTCTTCTTAAATCTCATCCTTATCATCCCTGCAGACATAGTGAGCTCAAGCAGCCTCTTATGTATTGTTTTTCCCAGGGAAGCCAATTTCAGTTCAGTTCCCACTGTTTCATAACACAGAGCTCAACTTACACACTTCCAAACAGAGGGATGGGTGCTCAGTTTTGTTTTCCTTTTCCCCCAAGAAAATGCCTCAATCTCAGTTTCAGGCTTAAACAGACTTAACAGCCATAAGCTTCATAAGCTCTGGCATGCCATAAATAGTCCTTTTCATCAGAAGCTGCAAAACACAATTCTACTGTAAAAACCAGAGCTACTCAGATAGCCAGCTGCCCACAGCACTGAGCATGGTGCCTTGCATTTAGTGGCATTTAATAAAGATTTGTTGATGGACTGATTGATCCAGGTCTTCTATATCAGGTGTAGTCTCAGTTTCTTAGATATTTTTCAGGGAATTTAAAGTAAGTTGGGGTTTTCTGTTTGTTTGCTTTTGTTTTGTTTTTGAGACGGAGTCTTGCTCTTGTTGCCCAGGCTGGAGTACAGTGGCACAATCTCAGCTCACTGCAACCTCTGCCTCCTGGGTTCAAGCGATTCTCCTGCTGCCTCATCCTTCAGAGTGGCTGGGACTAAAGGCACCTGCCACAACACCAAGATAATTTTTGTACTTTTAGTAGAGACAGGTTTTTGCTGTGTTTGCCAGGCTTGTCTCGAATTCCTGACCTCAAGTGATCCACCCACCTCGGCCTCCCACAGTGCTGGGATTACAGGCATAAGCCACCATGCCTGGCCTAAAGTAAGAGTTTTTTTTTTTTTTTTGAGATGGAGTCTCGCTCTGTCGCCAGGCTGGAGTGCAGTGGCACAATCTCAACTCACTGCAACCTCCGCCTCCTGGGTTCAAGCGACTCTCCTGCCTCAGCCTCCCGAGTAGCTGGGATTCCAGGCGCACTCCACCACGTCCCGCTGACTTTTGTATTTTTAGTAGAGAGGGGGTTTCACCATGTTGGCCAGGATGGTCTCGATCTCTTGACCTCATGATACACCTGCCTTGGCCTCCTAAAATGCTGGGATTACAGACATGAGCCACCATGTCCTGTCTAAAGTAAGATTTAAAACCAACTCTTTATGCACCAACGTCTCAATTCTCATAATCCTTGAGCCCAGAATCTTAGAACCTATTTATAATGCATGAGTTTCAAAGCCCCTCTGGAAACCAAAGAGCAAAAGGAAAGGAAAGGCAATCTAGTAAAATCCTCTGCATTATCTGGACCATGGCACAGTGATAAGTGGTGTCCTCATAGCTGCCTGGAGGAACTAAGAAAGCCTGAGGGGTGCTCTAGATTATAAGAAAAAAGCAAACTAGGAATTTCATTATGACAGTTGAAGGTTTTAGAGTAAAAAATCCTGATTTGACCATGTACCAGCCCTGTGGCCTTATGCAGGTTACTTAGCTTCTCCGGGCCTGTGGTGTATGGACCTGAACCAACTTGTAGGATATCTGTCAGGACTGAAGGAGAAAGCATGTTAAGACCTTGAGACAGTGTGTAGCATGTAGAAAGCATGAATAGTGTTTAAGCAATTAGCTTAGCAATATAGTGAAGGAATATGTACTGTACTTTTTATGAAAATTGGGAGTCCATACCAATTAATTTATTAATTCTGATTAACTGAATATTCAATTAATCAGAACACCCTATGCTCCCAACATGCCAATTAGGTTGGGCTCACAGTACAGATGAAAGTATAGAAGGAGTAGAAACAAAGTAGGGATCTGTAATTAGTGGATTTAATCAGGATTATAAAACACCAGCAGTTCTAAAATAAAATCATATGATAAATTTTTTAAAAGAAATTATTACTTTGGGAACAGGTATCCCATAGGAGCTATTCCAAAATAGTGAGGGGGAGGAAAGGAAGCTGAATTGCTACATGATTATTTTAGTCATCAGACTTTGGTAAGAAAAATGAAGGGGGAGGGGTAGACATATACAACTAAGAAAGTCATTAAGGCCTTGGAAACAGCTGTTGATAAAAACACAGGCAAGGGAATTTTTAGAAAAATTACGTGTGGCATATTAGCAAGTGGAGTGAAATGGATCCCTAGGCAGCGAAGAAACTTGTTAAAAAAAAAAAAAAACTTGCTGAATCATGAAAGTAATAGTATTAACAGGGAATTTTGCATTAAATCTTATAAGGAGCTTGGGACAGGGCAGCCTTTTGGACAGCTTGGTCACTTCCAGGTAAAGAGGCACAGTGAGATGACAAAGGTAGCAATGCAGGGAGTGTCCCTTGCTCGACTCCCCTCAGTGGCTGGACATCATGTTAAGAAGATGGATTATGGTCAGAATTAGAATGACTAGGACTATAAAAAGAATCAAGGCCGGGCACAGTGGCTCATACCTCTAATCCCACCAGCACTCTGGGAGGCTGAGGCAGCAGATCCCTTGAGGTTAGGAGTTCGAGAAGATCCTGGCCAACATGGCAAAACCCCATCTCTACTAAAAATACAAAAATTAGCCAGGCATGGTGGCAGGTGCCTATAATTCCAGCTACTCAGGAGGCCGAGGCAGGAGAATTGCTTGAACTTGAGAGGCAGAGGTTGCGGTGAGCAGGGATCATGCCACTGCACTCCAGCCTGGGTGACAGAGTGAGACTGCATCTCAAAAAAAAAAAGAAAGAAAGAAAAGAAAAAGAATTAATTCTGCAAGTGTTCTTTATGCTCTTCTTATGTCCAAGGCAACAAACCAAGTGGGAGATACAAAGATAATCAAGACTGGTTCTGGATCTCAGGAAACATCAGGACCATGAAGACAACAGCTATAAACACAGTAACCCAGGGAAACGTCCATCAGTGCTGGGACAGAATTTGCCCTGAGAGTATCAGGAAGGTTTCCTGTGGGAGGCAGCATTTGAGCTGACCTTGAAGGGAGAGAAAAAAGAATAGGAGGTTGGGCATGGTGGTACACACCTTTAATCCTAGCACTTTGAGAGGTCGAGGCAGGTGAATCACAAGGTCAGGAGTTCAAAACCAGGCTGGACAACATGGTGAAACCCTGTCTCTGCTAAAAATCCAAAAAATTAGCCAGGCATGGTAGTGGGCACCTGCAATCCCAGCTATTCCGGAGGCTGAGGCAGGAGAATCGCTTGAACCCGGGAGGTGGAGGTTGCAGTGAGTTGAGATTGCACCACTGCACTCTAGTCCAGATGACAGAGTGAGACTCCGTCTGAGAGAGACAGAGAGAGAGACAGAGAGAAAGGAAAGAAAGAAAGAAAGAGAAAGAAAGAAAGAGAGAGAGGGAGGGAGGGTGAGAAAGAAAGGGAAAGAAAGAAAGAGAAAAAAAGGAGGGAGGGAGGGAAGGAAGGAAGGAGGGAGGGAGGGAGGGAGGGAAGGAAGGAAGGAGGGAGGGAGGGAGGGAGGGAAGGAAGGAAGGAAGGAAGGAAGGAAGGAAGGAAGGAAGGAAAGAAGGAAGGAAGGGAAAAGTGTTTCAGGCAGGAAAATGGCATTCATCCATCCAAGTATCCATCCAATTAACAAATAGTTACTGGGCATTTACTTTCTGTCAGACGCTGTGCTAGTAGCTGACAACAGAATTTCCAGTAAAGAGAGACAAAGTCCCTTCCCCTGGGGAGCTCCTGGGAGGCAGATGTTAACCAAAGCATCAAACCTTCAGATGTAACTTGCATGTAGCCAATGCCATGAGGGGAGCTCTGAGGTTCTATCCAAGGCTCTAACAGGGACATCTAGCCCAACAGAAAATTCAAAGCGGGCCCTTGCTGAGGATGGCAGAACAAGATCCAAAGGGTGAGTCAAAAACATCCACGCAGAAAGAGGAGACAGCAGCATTCCCTACATGGCAAGTGACATGCTTCAAGGCAAGAAAGAAGCATGAGAGTTAGGGTCTGAAACAGGCCCAGAGGCTGGCGTGTGGCAAGTGGAAAATGGTGCATGAGAAACAGGGCAGCGGGGGCAGGTGGGGTCTTGAGGGTCTTGGTGAGAAGTTACCATCATTTATTCTAAGAACAATGGATAGTATGGGAAATATTTTTATTGGTGTCATTGTGTGGAAAGGAGATAGGAGGTGGCAAGGTGAGAGTTTTATCTTGGAAAGATAGTCTAGCTGAAGTGTGGAGACTAGATGAAGGCCAGAGTGGATGAACCTATCTGGCAAGGGTGGTGGTCAGGACTGGGAGGGCAGCAGGGGAATTGGGAAACATGATGTCAAGATATCTGGGGTAGGTCAACCAGACTAGAAGGTAGATTTGGGAACTTTGGTAAGGAAAGGGAAGAGTTAAGGATACTCCTGGCATTCAGGGCCACACAGATAGTGGTGCCAATCCCTGGGTAAGGAAAGGAGCTATTATGGTAGAGAGAGATGCACTGCATGGAGTCAGATGTGTGTAAATCTGGCTAATATTTTGTCTCCCCCTGTAGACTACAAGTTCCTTGAGGGCAGGGGCAGGGACCCTGTTTCTTTTGGCTCAAAATTGTGACCTTGGCAAGTAATACAATGTCTGACAAATAGCAAGTGCTCACTAACTGCTTGTTAAGTGACTAGATGTTGGATGGATGATTCTGGTTTTGGACATGTAGAGTTTGAGGTGTTTTAAGACATCCAAGAGGAGATGCAAAGTAAAAAGCTAGATATATGAGCTGCAGCTCAGGGGAGAAGTCAGGATGGGAGGTACAGATGCACGATGGGCCAAGGAGAACAGAAAGAGGGAGAATCTCAACAGGCTCTGGAATCAGCCTTGAGGAATTCCAGCATGTCAGGTCCAGGAGTGGAGCGAAAGAGCACAAAGAAGAGAAAGAGAAACAGCAGCCCAAGTCAGAGGGAGTGTTTCAAGAAGGAGAAAGTGATCAGTGGTGTCAAATGCAAGTAAGATGAGAACTGAAGAATGTCCTTTGGGCTTAGCAACACTGAGGTCATCAGTGACCTTTGTGGGAGCTGTTTTTGTGGAGCGATGGGGTGGAAGCCAGATCGGAGGCGGTGAGGAGTGGGAGGTGATGAAACACTGACAGGGAGTAGACGCGAGCCTTAGGAAAAGGAGAGAGGTGGGGCAGATGTTGAGCAAAGGCAAGAGTGTGCCAGGCACATTTGAGCAGTAAGAACAGGCTAGCATGTCTAGAACAGAGAAGTTCTCATGCATTTTTTCCTGCCCCAATATCCCCTGATGGATAGACACTCCAGGTCATTAATGGAGGTCAGAGTAAGAGGAGGAGGAGTTGATTTCATTGGAGTCATAAGCTTGATTTGTGGAGATGTTCATTTTGCAGGGGGCTTGTGGAGCAGGCAAGGGTAGAGAGATGTCTGCAGGGTAGCTGGATATACAGGTTGGGGTGGCATCTGCAAACTATATCCACGAGCCAAATACAGCCTGCCACCTGTTTTTGCAGGGCCAGCCCACCAGCTAAGAATGTCTTTTACATTTTTAAATGGTTAAAAAAATTGAAAGAAGAATAATACTTGATGACATGTAAATCGTATATAAAATTTGAATTTCAGAGTCCATAAATAAAGTTTTATTGGAACACAGCCATATTCATTCATTTCCACATTGTGCATGGTTGCTTTTGCACTACTACAACAGTTAAGAGTTGGGACAGAGATCACTGGCCTGCACAGCCTAAAATATTTACCATCTGGCTCTGCACGGTAAAAGTTTGCCAATCCTTGGTCTAGGGCATAGAAGAGCAACCAGAACAACTTTCTGTCAGTCCACATTTCAGAAAAGAATTAAGTTCAAAGAATCAGACCACACTGCGCATTAAGGAACACAGGTGGCTGGCCATTTGTGGGGTGTGAAGGCGGCGGCAATGGCTTGATCTTTCCGGGTCTGTGATGGACATCTGCTGTCCCCCTCTTGCTGATGTGATGAGCAGCCTGATCCCCCCCAAGGCTCGGTATAACGGGTACATCTTCAAGGAAACATCCCTTCCTTAAGTGATCTATCTGCTGTCTTAAACAAAACCTCTTTCCTTTCTCTTTATGGCACTTGTCACCATGGCAATTAAATAATTATTTGTAGAATTCTTGGGTTAATGCCTGTCTCGCCCACTGGACTGAGAAGCACTATGGTAATGACTTAAGACAGCAGGCTCTAAAAACGGGCTGCTTGGTTCCATCTGGCTCTGGTTACACTGGCTGGGTAACCGTGGCTTACTTACCCTCTCCTGGTCTCAGTTTCCTCATCAGTAAAATGCAGATAGTGAGAGTCTGTACCTTTTGGGGTTGTGAGGATTAAATGAGATAATAGAGGCAAAGTGCTAAGGGTGGTACCTGCAATAGACTAAGTGCTCTGTAAGTGTGTCATCATCAGCAGCCATTTGGATGGGGGGAGCATGGGAAAGGAGTGGGAGAAAACAAGGATGAAACCTGCACTTCAGGGCAGCTGCCAGATGGTGATGCCGTTTCCCGAGTCAGGGAACCTAAGAAGAGGAGTGCGCTTGGGGGACTTGCCATGACCAAGGTGCCTGGGGACATCCAAGTGGCGATGCAAAGTAGACAAGTGGGAATGGAACTCAGAGGGTTGCTGGCTGCAGTAGAGGATTGTAGGTGTATGGAGATGGCTTGAAATCACTGAGGGGGAAACATAAGATTGTTGGGCTGTTTTTGGGAGAGGCAAAAATGCTCTAGTGTTTGTCATTGGTGCTGTGTGATTATCTGTCCACACCATAATGAACATAAGCTATTATGATGTTATGTTCCTTGGGAACTGGGGCTAGCTTGTCCTATTGACCGCTAGATCCCTAGTACCAGTACTTGAGGCACAGTAGCTAGCATATAATAGATGCTCAATAAAAATTTATCAAAGAATAAGTAAAGGAATGAAGGAAAAAAGAGACACTACGTATTAACTTGATATCCAGGATAGAGGTTACTTCAAATGTTATGACACACACCCTGGACCATCATCAGCAATCCCCACACATGACAACAGCGTCCTACTTCAAACACAACACGTGTGTCTTACTGCCTGAGGAAGTCCCTGGTGATAGGAGCAGGCTGACCCATGCCTGGGGCAGGCTGGAAGTGCTGAGGAGTTAACATCTCAGGAGGAGCAAATCTCACCCACTGAGGGATGGCCCTTGGTGGAAAATAGCCAGTGCTCTCAGCCCTCAGTTGGATGTTTCTCTTGCCAAGGAATTGGCTCACATGTGTCCCCACTGGATCCATGATCACCACACAGCAGCCAGAATTCAGGATCCAGGATCACAGGAGAGAGATGGTGAAGTAGTGAAAGGGACTCCTAAACATCTGAACTCCAGCTCCTCAAAACAAGATGAAGATGAGGAGATTGGCACTTGGGGCTTCTGCGTGGACCACAGTCATCTGACCCTCCATGTCTGGACCCCACAGCTTCCTGGAAGCAGACTGGCAGCTGACCAAGCACTGATGAAGGTGTGGGACAGCTCTATGACGAAGGACCTGTTCATCATGGACAAACGACGGCAGGGTCAATCTCCTTACTGCCCAAAAGGAGGCAATTACCTATCTGCTTCCCTCAGAGGTCCCAAGAGAGTAGAAGAAACAGTGCTTTTTAAGGTCAGAGATCAAGACACAGCGAGGAGAATGTTACCAAAGCATCTTTGGGCTCAATTTCCCCAAAAGCCTGCCAGTGGACAAATCCAAGTTACTTGTGAATGCCACTTTCCTTGACTCACCTGTCCCACCTGAGAGGCACTGAGGAAGTGGAGACTGCACAGGTATAACTGTTACTCCCCACTCCCACCAAGAATCTTCTTTCTTGTGTAGTTTAGGAGTGAAAGGAACAAAACCATAAAAGGAAGAAGACAGTAAATCTGTACATATCCTGCATCCAACAGTTGGCCCTTTTCATATTCCTCTTTTGACCTTCCTAACAGCACTAAGAAGTAAAACATCCCTGCTTCAGGTGAGGAATCTGGGGTCTGAGGAGATGAAATAACTTGTCCAAGATTACACAGCTAACAAATAGCAGAGTGAGGATTTGAAAACAGGAATTTCTATGTGGCTTCCAAGCCCATGGGCTTTCTACTGTACCACATCCAGTTCTGCCTGCATCTGGAGAATCCTCTCCAGTGATGTCATAAAATGTTACTGGACCTCAAAGGTCCTTCCCAGAAGACTCCAGCCAGTATCTCAAGAAATATGAATTTTCTCTATCAGTTAAGTACAAATAGTTTAACCCAGCTGTTATGATTCCTTCCTTGATTCAACCCAACTTCTCCCTACCCTAACTCTGAACATACTCACTGTTTCTAGAGGGGCAACTGGGAAGTCCAAACATTCAGATCATTCAGACTACAGAGAGGTGAAACCAGGGTGAGGAAGGGAAAATGAAACTTGCAAAGATGCAGAAGGAATAGGATGCAGCCATGGAAACCACAAGGGGAGGCATGGCCTGTTTGATTCCTTTCCTAATCACACAGAAATATATGTGTGTCAACATTATCTTTCATTGAAGACACTAGAAATTGTCAGTGCCAGTGCCTGATACATTATAGGCATTCAAATTACGTAATGAATGAATCAACATGCTCATCCTTCCTTCCTTCTCCCTCTTTGACTTTTCAGCTATGAAGTCTTCCTGGGTTTGCTAATCATCTCCTACATCCTTTGCCCCATCTTTCTAAATCCAATATATTTCACTCCTGTTAGCATACAGGCCCAGGTAACCCTGGGCTTTCTGTTGGATTGCTGAGGCATTTGCGACCTGTAGTTAGAATAAATTGAGAGACCATACAATCACCAATCTCTCCTGAGGGCAGACAACCACGTGGCAGTGATTGGAGTCACCATACACTTGGCCCTGTGTGCACCTATTATAATGGTTCCTAGACACAATGATTAAGTCTTTAGTCTTGGAGCTGACAGAAAAGACCTTATAGATATGATTTTCTATTTCCAAAGGAAGAGGTCCAATCTCTCCAGGGTTTTGATTCTTCAAAAAAATCTTGTCCCAATGTTATGTTCTGTCCTAGAACATCAGCAAAACATCAGAGGTGGGCAGACCTTTGAGATTTCTCTAATTCTGTTTTGTGCTCAATGCATAGTTTTAAAAAAGCACAAATAGAGAAGTTTGTAAAGTGACTCCTAGAATTCTGCTTCTGGTCGTGATGGAATAACTGGTATCAACTGGTTCTGCTATTACAAATGTTTATGACACTAAAAAAAATGTATGAAACAACTATTAATTCTTTCAGATATTGTCAACACACATGACAGGTTTGTGATGCCTGTGAGAAGATAAACAATTGAGGTGAAACCCTGGATTTCTGCCTATACCCTTTTACCAGACCCCAGGACAAAGGAGGAACCTAATCAGATAGGAAACTTCCTGAGATAAAGAGACAAGGACCAAAGTTAAGGCAGGTTGAGGTGGCCGATATTTGAGGGACACTGTACCAAAGAAGAAGTAGCTACAAGGAGAAAGAGCTCCAGACATCCTCATTGGGTGCCCTGGAGTATTTGTCTAAATACTAAGCCACATATTTGTAGGATAGGGCTCCATAAGATCACAGAGAGAACAAGTATCAGAAAAAGAAACAACTGCCAGTGAGCTGTAAATTGAACAACTATGAGAATTTACATGTGGTCCAGGGTGTGGTGGCCCATGCCGGCAATCCCAGTGACTTTAGAGGCTGAGGTGGGAAGAACAATAACTTAACATTCACAATGTTCTGCATTCAATTAAAAAATTATTAGACATGAAAATAACCAGGAAAATGTAAGCTATAACAAAAAAATCAATCTTTGCAAGCAGATCAGAAATGACAGAGATGTTGGAATTGGCAGACAAGGAATTGAAAGCAGTTATAATAGTTTCAAGGAGCTAAAGGAAAACCTGAACCAAATGAGAAGAGAAATAGAAACTACTTTTAAAAAATCCAAATAGAACTTCTAGAGCTCAAAATACAATATCTGCAATAAAAAAGTAACTAGATAGAACTAAGATCAGATTAGATACTACAGAAGAAAAGATCAGTGAACTTGAAGACAGGGCAATAAAAACTATTCAGTCTGACATATGTGGGGGAAAAAGGCTGACTAAATGAAGAAAGACTAAGAGAACATGGCTGTATTTAGTCACGATTCTGCAGAGGGACAGAACCAATGGGATATATATATATTTATTTTTTTATTTTTTTTTATTTATCATATATATACATATATATGTGGGGTGTGTGTGTGCCTGTGTGTGTGTGTGTAGGAATTTATTAGGGAGAGCTGGCTCACATAATTACAAAGACAAAGTCCCATAATAGGCTGCCTGCAAGCTGGAGAATGAGAAAACCTAGTTGTGTGACTCAGTCCAACTCTGGCAGCGTCAAAATTAGGAAGGCCAACAGTGCAGTCCCTGGGCCTGGGAACCCCAGGGGAGCGACTGGTGCAAGTCCCAGAGTCCAAAGGCCAAAAAACCTGGAATCTGATGCCCAAGGGCAGGAAAAGAAAAGGCATCTCCCTCAGAAAGAGAGAGAGAGAGAGAGAGAGAGAGAGGAGGTAGGTTAGTTCTTCATCTAACTTACTTGTGGTTTCAGGCCTGTTCAGCCCAATCACGTATATACCACTTCCATTCAGTGATGGAATGCTGCTGTGCATACCTGACTTTATGGCTAGATGGGTCAGATAACACCTCCTTCATGATAGGGACCTTCTTCAGGTCGCATGGAAACTTAGTGGCCCATGATCAAGCATTCAATTCCTATTACACTAAGGCCCAGTAGCAGGCCGAGATCTGTCTCTCAAAAAGAGAGTAGTAATCTACAGATGATAGCGAGACCTTGCTTCAAACCCTCAAGGCCTTCTTTGTGATTCACCTGTAGGGGCCTGCCAAGGTTCCAAACAGCACCCCTATCTGCCACTGACACTTCAAGCATCATGGAATCTGCTGGATCATGTGGCCCAAGAAGCAGAGCAGCTTGTGCAGCAGGCTGGATCTGTTGCAGAGCCTTCCCCTCTTCTGGGCCCCACTCAAAACTAGCAGCTTTTCAGTCACCTGATCAATGGGCCAGAGTAGCTCATCCAAATGAGGAATGTGTTACCTCCACATCCAAATAGACCCACTAGGTGTTGTGCCTATTTCCTGTTTGTAGGTGGGGCCAGATACAACAACTTATCCTTCACCTTAGAAGGGATATCTTGACAGGCCCACATCACTAGACCCCCCAGAATTTCACCAAAGAAGAGACCAGAATTTTAGTTGGATTTAGTTCCAACTCTCTGAGATGCAAATATTTTACCAATAAGTCCACAGTCATCGCTATTTCTCATTCACTAAGTCCAGCTGGCATAATGTCATCAATGTAATGGACCACTGTGATAGCTTGTGGAAGGGAAAAGCAATCAAGATTCCCGGGAGCTAAATTATCACATACAGCTGGAGAGTTGATATACTCATGAGGTAGGACAGTGAAGGTATATTGCTGACCTTGCCAGCTGAGGACAAACTGCTTCTGGTGGGCCTTATGGACAAGTATGGAAAAAAAGGCATCTGCCAGATCGATAGCTGCATACCATGTATGAGGAGATGTGTTAATTTGCTTAAGTAAGGAAACTACATCTGGTACAGCAGCTGCAATTGGAATTGCCAATTTATTAAGCTTACAATAATCCACTGTTATTCTCCAAGATCCATCTGCCTTCTGCATAGGCCAAATAGGAGAGTTGAACAAGGATGTGATGAGAATCACCACCCCTGCATCTTTCAAGTCCTTGATGGTGGCACCAATCTCTGTAATCCCTCCAAGGATGTGATATTGTTTTTGACTTGCTATTTTCCCAGGTAGAGGCAGCCCTAATGGCTTCCATTTGGCTTTTCCCACCATAATATCCTTCATGCCCACAGGTTAGGGAACCAACGTGGCAGTCTTTTTGACTGCATTTTTGTGTAGTTCAAGAGCCGACAAAACTAATCTACAGCAATAGAAATCCAGCAAGTGGTTGCCTGAGTTGAAGGTGGAGGGGTTGAGTACAAAGGAGCTCAGAGGTATTTCTGGGGTGATAGAAATGTTCCAGATCTTGGTTGTGACAGTGGTTACATGGGTGTATACATTTGTCAAACCTTATCAAACCGAACACTTAAAACAGGTGCACTTTGGTGTATGTATGTTATACCTCAATAAAGTCAACTTTTTTAACAAGAGGTTTTTGTCTTTCAGGAGGTGGCAATTCAGATGGAGAAACCATATTAGAAACCCAGGGGACCACCCTCTGGTTCCACATAAGTCAGAAGGGCATTCTACTCTACTTTATGCCTTGCATACCTAGGTGCCGTGAAGATCCAAGGAGAGGGAGGTGGGTGGGGGACTAGTCAGTGTAAGTCTCATGGGGAAGGAGGAATCTGATGCGTGGAGAGAAGGCTTGGGAAAGAAATAGACTATAGGGTCTTGGAAGCAAGGCAAAGGATTTCCAAAGCTGAAAATGGGCATTCTTGGAGTCCTGAGTTGGACGATGGCAGTCTAAGAGTGCTATGGGTGGGGAATCCGAGAGCAAGAGTCCAGGAAGAAGCCTCTAGAAGGTGGGTAAACACCAACTGATGGAGGTCTTCTCTAGTAAGGTACAAAGGGAGGAATGGACGCAAGAACCATTCCAATGAGCACAAGCCCTTGGGAGATGCTGGCTGTCTCTCACAGGACTTTCTGAACCATGGAGAGGATGGAGCTGAGACTCTGAAGTCTATAGCCCTAGCTCCAAGCTGGCTCCACCACCAAAAAAAAAAAAAAAAAAAAAAAAATTGGAGGGAAAATTTCTTAAGCACCCCAAACCTTAGCTTTCTCATTTGTAATATGGGAGTAATTCCTAACATGCAAGGTTATTGAGAGGATTAGAGGTGAAGTAGATAAAATACCTCGCATGAAGTAATAAGAAATGAAAGACATTATAATTACTCCTAAAGTTCATCACAGATTCCTGAGACCACCTATGAGGTGTCTCCTTCCTTTGGGTCTCAGGGGTGGGGGTCACAACTACACTGGATTTGTGAAAAGAAAAACACTAATAAAAACATCAACGTATAAGTGTATTCATCATCAAGGACAAGCAACAATAGGCGCACAAGTCATTTACATGTGTGCGGTACATGGGCAGCAAAAAGAGAAGCGGATGGGTTCCTTTGTCCTTTCCACTAAAAAACAATGGGTCAGGATGCCCAACTATGGAAATCTGGGCCAAGGGGTTCATAATTCAAAGTTTCTCCACTGGGAGAAAGATGCCTTTTTAATCTGCAAACTGAATGAAAGTAGCCTACTTAGCCCAACATCTCTGTCATTAAGTGGCCTCCTTGATACTTTGATGCAGGTAACTGTGGCTCTCAGGGAATCCTAGGAGACCACTGTTTCAGAATCTCTTCTCCAGCTAGGGGCATGTGCTGTGGGTGTCAGGCAAGCACAAACTTAATACAGTTGCTCATATCTAGGGAAGATTATTTTTCCTACATTGACAAAAGCAAGGATTTACTGAGCAGCCACTGTTTACAAGGCTGATAGTGTGTTAAAGGCTCTACCTGAAGTGCCTGGTATAACCATTCTTTTATTCAGCAATTATTTATTGAGTTCCAACAGACACTGTAAGATGTCAGGAATGCACTGGGGTCAGGGAGACAAGCAAACAGATCATAACTACAGGGTGGTAAATGTCACAAGAGTAGGACCAGGGCAGAGAAGCAACACCTAACCTGGTCTTGGCAGAGTCAGGTGCAAGAAATCTTCCCGGAAGGAGTGAGACATAAATAGAAATCTTCCTGGAGGGAGTGAGACTGAAGCCCTACTGAAAAGTAAGTTAATCAGGTGAAGAGGAGGTGTGGATGGGAGGTTGTGGGGGAGTAGAACATTCCAGGCAAAGGAAAGAACAAGCCCTAAGGCCTGGCAGTAAGAGAGACAGAGAGTAGTTCATTAGGAGAATTGTTAGCAGTTCACTATGGTTGGAGCAGAAAAATGTCTGCAGCAGTAAGCAAGGGTCTGGTCATGAAAGATTGACAGGGCTGGAATCGAGTACAGTTTAGCAAATGAAAACACAGGTTGCTAAACCTGATGAACACTACCTTAGTCAGGTGATCAAGGTCAACATCGACAGTGATAAGTCATATGGACAGTACAGATCCTTAATAAGATGTGATGAGAATGGCTCTTGACCTCTGTGGTCTTCCTCCCAAAAACACATTACCCCAGCCTAACCATGAGAAAAACAGCTGACAGGCCAAACTGAGGAGCCTTCTACAAAACCCTCGACCAGTGCGCCTCAAAACAGTCAAGGTCATCAAAAACAAGGGAAGTCTAAGACACTGTCACAGCCAAGAAGAGCTAAGGAGACTTGACAACTATATGTGATACAGTGTCCTGGACAGGATCCTGGAATAGAAAAGGACATTAGGGAAAAACTAGGGAAATCTAATGAAGTATGGACTTCAGTTAATGATAATGTATCAATCTTAGTTCATTAATTGTGACAAATGTATCATACTGACATAAGATTTTTTTTTCTTTTTAAGAGAAAGCATCTTACTCTGTCACTCAGGCTGGAGTGCAGTGGCACCATTACGGCTCACTGCAGCCTTGAACTGCTGGACTCAAGTGATCCTCCCATCTCAGCCTCCTGAGAATCTGGGATTACAAACGTATGCCACTGCACCCGGCTTGACGTTAAGATATTAGTTATAGGGGAAACCGGGTGTGGGGTGTGTGGTATCTCTGTACTATCTTTATAATTTTTTCTGTAAATCTAAAATGATTCTAAAATTAAAGGTTTATTTAAAAATGCAGGTTGCCCACTTAAATCTGAATTTCAGATAAACAATGATTTTTTTTTAGTGTTAAGTATATCCCATGCAATATTTGGAGCATCATTATACTAAAAAATTATTCAGTGTTTATCTGAATTTCAAATTTTACTGGGCGTCTTGGCAATTCTGCCTGGAAAGGAGTTTACCCTGAGAACAGTAAGAAGGTCAGTGACGAGCTACCGAAGGTCACAGCCAGGAAGACATATGATGTGCCATTTCTATGGCAGATGTCCAGGTGGAGAAACTGAGGTTCAGTGATTTCGCCAGTTTCCCTACTAGCTTAGTGAGGAAGCAAGGATCTGAACATGGGCCTGTCTCACCCTAAGCCTGTGTCTGTCCATTACACCTCCAGACTTCACAAAACGTTTTCTTTTTTTTCTTCAACTTTTATTTTACGATGTCCAGGTGTGTTACACAGGTAAACATGTGCCATGGTGGTTTGCTGCACAGATCATCCCATCACCTAGATATTAAACCCAGCATCCATTAGCCATTCTTCCTGATTCTCTCCCTCTCCCCACAACCCCGCAGCTCCGATAGGCCCCAGTGTGTGTTATTTCCCCACAAGTGTCCATGTGTTCTCATCATTCAGCTCCCACTAATAAGTAAGAACATGCAGTGTTTGGTTCTCTGTTCCTGCGTTAGTTTGCTGAGGATAAGGGCTTCCAACTCCATCCATGTCTCTGCAAAGGACATCAGAAAATTTCTTCCAGAAACATCCGTCTTCATGAAGAAGAGCACGAATTTGCTCTCGCCGGCAAAAAAAAAAAAAAAGAAAAAAAGAAGTGGAGGTCGAGAGCACATATCAAGCCCGGAGGACTCCAGCAAAAGCAGGTAAGTACTCCTGAGCACTAAAACTCAGGACCTCCTCCAAACACAGGGCCATACTTCCTGCTGGGCACCAGCTCCCCACAGAGGTCTCCCTCTCCCTCGTCTCTGCCTTCACCATCACAGTCAAACCAGGGACACTCAGAGCCATTAACTGGAAGGTTGGAAGGGGCCTTAGAAGCAATTCATCCAACAACCCCCTTTGGACAGGATTCCCATCCACAGCTGTCCCCATGAATGTCACTGCCTTGGTTTGGCTCCTGCTTGTGGCAGTCTTTCCTCACCTTCGATTCCCTGCTTCCAATCTGTTCAGGTGTCAGAAAGCAGCTCACCAAGCTAACTAGACCTATGTGTTGAGTAGAAGTCAGTGGTCTCCAGCAAGTGCCCAGAAAGCTCTTCTGCGCAGAAAGAGAAACTTCGTAATTTGTATTCCTGCTGCTCAGGAATGTTTGGGGCTTACCTCCTCCCCATCTTGTTCCAAATAGATGCTGCTGCTTTAGACCTGGGTTCCATAGGGGTGAGGTTAAATAACTGCATTTAGCTTAGCACAGCCCAGGAGTTACATTAGCTTATTTTAGTAGCACAAGGGAGAACACAGAGGAGCAACAGAAGGGTGACGTGTGCTAGGCCAGCAGAGTCTCCTGCAAGAAATTACTGACGCCAGCCAGCTGCTCCAGGCCCCTGCTGGGCTGTTTCTCCTCCTCTCCTATCTCTCAGGGGATGGCCGTCCTGCTATGCTTGTCAGCTCTGGAAGACAAAGAGGGTAAAACTCTCAGTCCACTGAGTGCCTGTCTCCAGCATGTCCCCTCCAGAAGCCATCACTAAACACAGTCCTGCCAGTGGGTGGGGGTGGGAGGAAGTGTCCAGCAATCCTCTTTTCTCTAGAAATGGGATTGGAAATGGGGTAATCGTCTAAATGGGCAGTCCTGATGAGTCGATAAGCATAACTCCCATTTTATTACGGTGATGAGGCTGCCTGAGCGGGCGTAATCCCTCTGCCCAGCTCCAGGCGATTGCCAGGCAGCCAGCTACTACCCCGCCTCTCCACTGTGCCTGCATTAGTCTGATGGGAAGAGGCTGAGCTCTCCACTGAACTGCATTTCATAATGGCATTTAAAAGCACGGATCCTGGGTCACGCCAGAGTCCAGGACACTGCTGGCCACACTGCCTCTCCCCCTTCACACTGCCCTCCTGCTCCCCCAGTGACAGGGACCACACAGTCAAATGCAGGGCCACTCTCAGCCAGGTAAGGTGAAAAAGATGTCAGGGAAGACCCCCAACTTAAAATGAATCAAGAAAATATGATATTAGGTTGGTGCAAAAGTAACTGTAGTTTTTGCCATTAAAAGTATTGGCAAAAACCACAGTTATTTTTGCACTAACCTAATATAATGGGAAAACTGTGGATTCTGGCACCCTGCAATCCCACTGACTCTCTGGGTCCTCTATTTCCTCGTCTGCGTTATGTGATTTGTATGGTTCTTTCCTGCTCTCCCACAGTGAAGACCCAGAGATTCATGACTCTCCAACCCAGCCAAAAATTCCACCCTTATAGACTAATTCCTTTGTGTTGTAAAGGCTGTTTTATCTTTCATACTTCCCTATTGAAATTATAATTTTCTACTTTATTAATGCACATTTTGTGGGAGAGGAAGGCCTGTTAGGAGCTGTAAGCGAGGAACAGGAGAGGCAAAGGAGGAGTAACCAGGAAGATGCAAGGGATTCAGGAAGGAAAGTGCAGAGACACCCAAGTCCACGTCATCTGGGCCCACCCCATGGGCCCCAGCCCACAATGAGAATGGGTGAGGTCCAGGTAAAGGGCTGCAGATTTGGGCAGCTGGTTCTGCCGGTGGAGCTCAGGAGCCTGCAAAACAAATCATATCATGTGTGTGTATCTGACCCTTGAAACGAGGCTTCATCTTTACCCCACTCACTCACATACTCACTCACCCATCAGCCAGGAGACAATGAAGTACAGAAAAATTAATATTACTTTTAGGGCCAAGTGTGGTAGCTCATGCCTGAAATCCCAGCACTATGGGAGGCCAAGGTGGGAGGATCACTTGAGGCCACAAGTTCAAGACCAGCTTGGACAACATAGTAAGACCTCACCCATACAAAAAGTAAATAAATGAAAATTAGCTGGGTGTGGGATGGATACCCAAAGTCCCAGCTACCCAGGATACTGAGGCTGCAAGATAACTTGAGCCCAGGAGGTTGAGGCTGTAGTGACCTATGATCATGCCGCTGCACTCTAGCCTGGGTGACAAAGATGCTGTCTCTAAAACTACAGAGAAACAAACAGAAAACTAGACTTAGATCCTAAAGCTGGGGCCTAGCAGATGTGCCAGTATTTACCCATCACATGACACTGAATAAGGCATTTACCACTCTAAGCCAGCAAAATAAGGCTAATGCCTGCCTTGCACACTCCATGGGCAGGGGTGCCACCTTGCACAACTCCAGGCGTGCCGTGCCTACAGGAGCCTATATGAACTGAGCTGGCCAGAACTAGGCAATGCGCAACTTGCACGCCCAAATGTAGCAGCCTGATTTGCAGTTAAAATGTAGTGAAAACAGCAAACGACATAAGCTACATTAGCCATGAACTCTACTAACAAGACAGTACTTTTATATCAGTCACATTCTAGAAGAGGGTGCTAGATCTATAAAACACATATTCTTGAAAAGCTAAAATTTAGTAGCATCAAGTTTTGCATTCTATCAAATTCAACCAATACATCACCCTAGTGTTATCTCTGTCATTCAGACTACAGGAACCATTAAAAAGAATAGCAAAATAGATGTGGCTCCAAACCTAGGGTGAGGCAAATATTCTTCCTTATGTATTACGTGTCTCCCTGGTCCCAAGTCCACTTTGCCCTTGGTACTATCAGCCTCTCAAAATATTCTTTATTATAGGACACTCGAGGGATCTCAGTGAAGACAAGCCACCATGATGCACACCTCAGATCAGGTCAGGAGGACCAGAAATGTCCAACCCAAAAGGAATTTCCCTGGATGTCACAACCTCTCACATACCAACTCACCATCAGCTCAGGGCAGCAGGTCCTGAAGGCACCCTCTCCTACTGTTACGCACTGAATGTCTGTGTCTCCTCCAAATTCATATGCTGAAATCTAAACCCCAATGTGACGGTGTTTGGAGGTGGGGCCTCTTTGGGAGGTATTTAGGTCATGAAGGTGAAGCCTTCATGAGTGAAATTAATGCCCTTAGAAGAGGTCAGAGAGCTAGCTTGCTCTCTTTCTGTCAGGTGAGGATAAAATGAGAGTCAGCTGCTTACAACCCAGAGGAGTCCTCAAGGGAACCTGGCCATGCTGGTACCCTGCTCTCAGAATTCCCAGCCTCCAGAACTGAGAAATAAGTGTCTGTCATTCATAAGCCACTCCGTCCATGATACTTTGTTACAGCAGCCCAAATGGACTCACATACCTCTCAACCTTCCAACAGGCCACATTTGCCTAAGAAAGGAAAAAAAAACACAGATTGGTGACTCTGCCACTGTCCACTACTCCACTGACTCCAGATCACCTCTCACTTTCCCCCTGTTCTTTGGTGAGGTTCAGGTCAGGCAGGTTAAAAATGTTGAAATCATGTAAAGCTCCTTGATCCCTTGCTGCCCTTCCAGGAGAAGGAAAATGGAAATGGAGAATGCTAAATCCATTTGTCTCCATCTCTCCATTTTCGTTTGATGCCCTGATTCCCATCATCCGCATCAGATGCCTCCTAATGTGTCTCCCTGGTCCCAAGACGCATTACCCTCCACACCTCCACCCATACTCCTCTCAGAGCTTCTGCTCTAAAACACAGCTCTTGGCCAGTCGCATCCTTCGGTTGCAGGCTGCACAGTGCCCCTGTACCTAGAGGGCATCATCTCAGCCCTAGGCTTGTTCCCAAACTCACTTCTAGCTGTCTCTTCTCACATAAGTGACATGGCAGCCCCAAGGGGTGGCTCTCTGTTCCTGAACAACCTTCATGCACCTATTCATCCAATGCATGTTTACTTGAGAGTCTGAGGTGTATGAAGCACCACACTGGGCACTGAAAATGTAGTAAAGGCAAACCCAGCCAGGATCCTGGAGCTCCCAACCTTCCAGGGAAAACAGACATCAATCAGATAACCATATAAATAAATGTGTGATTGCAAATCGTGATATTTGATAAGGAAATATGCTCTGAGATGTACTAGGAAGAAGGGCTGAAGCAGTCAGGAGGATCCAGGGAGGTTTCTCTGAAGAAGTGATATTTGAGCTGAAATCTAAAAAATGAGAAGGGATGAATTAGGTAACAGGGGTGGGAGGGGAGGGTGACAGCAACAGGAGAGAACATTCCAGGCTGAGAAGGTTGCCTGGGCTGGGGGCCTGTGAGTAGGCTGGTGCCACTCAGGACAGAGCTGGAGGCACTGGGAAGGTCTCCAGAGGACAGATCATGAGGGGCCTTAGAGGCCCTGCTGAGGATTTGAGTCTTTATCCTAAGAGAAATTAGAAGGCATTAAGAGGTTTTAAGCGTGGTGAGGGAGGTAGTTTGGGGAGCGTGTGACGTGAGCAGATTTGTATTTCGTAACAGTCATTCCAGCTGCAATGAGAGGGGCTGGAGGGCTCAGGGTGGATGTGGGGGGCCCATTGAGAAGGCAAGTACTGCTTCCATTCCAGGCAAGACACACGAATGCCAGCTTGGACTGGGAGCTGAGAACGGAGCAAATGAACTGACCAAGCCAGTTTACCAAGGCAGATGGATGGGTGGTGCCATCTGGAAAGATGGAACACCGGAAGATGATTGGATTTGGGTGAAAAGATCCTGAGATCTGTTTGGAACAGAATGGGTCTCCGGAGTCTTTGAAGCTTCCAAGTGGAAATAACAGTGATGAATGGGTCTGGGATGGAGACACGCATTTTGAGAGTCATCTGTACACAGACTGCAATGGAAGATGTGGACACGAACCAGATTGCTTTATATCATCACTTAAAGCCACCTTCTCTCTCCAGTCACTCCACCTGTGCCTGCCCTCATGCAGGGAGACAGGTCTCTGCTGCCCCACAGTGACCTCATAGGCCTCTGTGCGAGCTCCTGCTGCTATAGTGCCTTTTGTATTGTTTCATGGCCACTTGCTTACATGTCTGTTTTCCTCACTTATGATCCAGTAACAATGTGAGGATAGAGCCACATGGCTCTCCTCCTGATGTTCTCAGCACACAGAGCACAGCCTGACCCTTCTGTGAGCAGTAAGTTACAGGCCCACTTTTCTGACCCACCACAAAGCCCCAGTGCAATGTTGCTCTAGGAAGAGTGAAAATGCCGGCCCAGACCCAAGAGCCTCATCTAAAACCCAGTTTGAGTCCTCAGAGGGGAAACTATCTCACCTCCAACTTGGACTGCATAGAAACCAAGATAGGCACTGAAGAATTTTAAAAAGAGAATGGTACTGATGCTTCCCCACTGTTACTACAGATAAGCAAGCTTGCGAGTATTTATGGGGGATGGATTGACAGGTAGAGAAATGGGTAAGCTCAGTCCTCAAGTAGCTTCCAGTACCATCTCTTACTCAGAACTCACTGTGTTCATTATAAGTCAAAACAAAATCATGTATTTCATGTGCAATATCTATAAAAAATCAAATCCTCAGTCTCAAGGAGCATATAATTTCAAGAAAATGTAGAACATAGACGGAAAGTTAACTCTATCAATACACACAGAGCCATCTCTACCCTTTCCAGTGCCTTTTTTCTAATTACAAAAAGGTGCCTTTCCTCCAGGAAGACGCAGTACCTCAGTCAGCAGGATATAAGACTTGGCTGGATTCTGGATTTAAGCTCGTGTCCCCCTACACTGAGCTGACATCCTTGTGCTATGCACAACCTGCACAACACATACATTCAGGAGTAGGAGGTGCTGATAACAAGGAGGGATCAATATAGGATGGGGCAGAAACTAGCTGCGCAGAGACGAGCTAGAGTTGATTGGGTAAGAACAGAAGAAACAACTGCAAGGAAGACCAGAGGCATATCCAGTGACAAATCAGATTTGACCAAGGCAAAGGGCACACTTGATGGAGTAAGGAAATGAGATTGGGAAGCTTAGTTGGGGAGTAATTAGGGCAGGCCTCAAACACCAGGCTAAGGAGTTTGCACTTGACCTTATAGGAACTGACCCCTGCCTAGGGCCATTATCCTCCTTTCACCAAAGTAGTGCCACGGAGCGTTAGCTGCCAGTATCAATTCTCACCAAACAAAGTGCCAACTTGCACCCCGAAGGTCATGAAAGATACTATGTGACAAAAAAACAACCAAATATCTCTGTGCTGACACAGAACCCCCAATAAGGTCTAATCCCTTGCATTTGTAGCCTGAATAAAAATATGTTTTATGTCCAACATATTTATTGTTATGACAGTCTCCTTTGATTAACAGGGTAAGAAAGCAGGGCAATTAAGGACCTTGGTGAAGGTCAAAGAAAAAATCCACAGGGACAAAGCTGTGACTTGAACCCAGGTCTGTCACTCAGAATCTGACACTCAAGGGCGCTCAGCCTCCCTGAACTTGCCTCAGCAGGGTCCCTCTCTCACCAGTCACCACGCTGACTACTTGAGCTTGCCAGCCCTGGGTCCTTTCCAAGAAAAGACAAAGCTTCCAAACAAGCAGTAATGACATTGATTATTCCAAGCCAGAGGCAGGGGATTCTGGATCATTTCCTTAAAATACTTGCTCAGCAGCACCTGGGTCCTCACCCCCACTGCCCCTAGTCCCAAGAAAGAAATGTACAGTACTTCATTAACATGAAGAGGAAAAGAATTCCCTGTGGATTTTTGCAGTCTCATTTCCCTAGCTTGTCAAATGCCAGCAGCAAGCCAGTCTGGCGGCATTGTTAGCTTGGCTCCATCTTATTTTTGTAGTGTTTTGCAGATTGCAGCAGCTTTTTATTTTTTCCAGCTGGGCGAAAACATATCACCTTTAAGCTTCCTGGTGTATCACTCAAAAGATTTTCCTATCCTCCTTGGACTTCATAATACTGAATTCTCTTCTGCTATATAAGCCATTGTTTTTCCTTCAAGAAGGAACTTAACATTTATTTTTAACACCATACTCCAAGATATGTGATCAAAATGTAATTTTTTAAAAAACAAATAAATAAAAGACTTTCCAATATGTCACACAAAGCATAGAAGACATGCTGTTCAAAAGCTAAATTTCAGTTATTGTATTTACTTTCCTTTTTTTCCTGCTTCACCCTTTGTTACTAAGGAAGTTGGAAAGAAGGAGATTTGTCTCTTTTTCTCAAAAACCCATCTCTCCCTGCTAAGTTTCTCCACACCTGAATTCACACATCTCCCACATCATGATAATTACTTCCATGGTAACCACTCATGACATCACAAACACAATGCGATAGCAGAAGAAATAAGAGCTCCTGAGACCTTGCTGGATACAAATGCCCTGTACGACCTAAGGACCTCCATGGCAGGAACAAAAGGAATTTTGTCTTGAGATCTTAGCAGAAAAGTAATTTTTGAAATCTATTCTTGGATTTTGATGTTTATTGGATTTCAAAGCTTCTTGCTGCCCAGCCACTTGTGAATATGGTCAAAGGTCCATGAAATTTCCAAAGTAGTACCACAGCAGATGAACCTGAATGTAAACTGGAGGGACCAACGAAGTCCAGCCTACAGACATAAATCCTTAACTACACCTAGACCTCACTGTCCTTTCTGGTAGTCAAAAGAGGGGCTCTTGAAATGGCTCCATTGTTTTATAGAAAGCAAGGTGTTTTTTGATAGTCAAAAGAAGGGGCTCTTGAAATGGCTCCATTGCTTTATAGAAAGCAAGGTGTTCCTAAGAAGTCTTTTTCTCCTACCTTTTTCTTACCCAAAATAAAGGAATGGCCCAAAGCCTCAAGCCAAAGTTAACAGCTATAAATAACTTGGTGGCCAGCAGCCAAAAGAAGAGTGGACACACCATGGTCATGTGGCACATACACTACACAAGCTTCACAGAGATGAATAGACGCACTTGATTGTAAGACAGAGTGGAGAGATGTGGGAGGAATGTTAATATTCGCTGTCCACAGGCATTATTTTCTGCAAATGGCACCAGCTTTGAGACTTAAAAATTTATTCCAAATACTATTTAGATGCATCAGGGCTCTCAAAATATGGATTTCAAGTTGGAGACATCAAAGTGCATTATTTACTAAAACCACTGTAGCTCTTACCCCTCTCCTTTCACAAGATGCTATTGTAAATTCAGGCTGCTTTAATCTCTGTGATTAAAAAAAAAAAAAAAAAGAAGGAAAGAAAGAAAAGAAAAGGAAGAAAGAAAAAAATGCAGCTTGAAGAGGAACTGAACTCACAATCTGGGAGCTAGAAAGTAAATAACCAAGCAAGTACCCACTTTAATTACTGGCCTAACATTTCAATTTACATGTGTTTTAGCCATGGAAGAGTTCACCTATTATTCTCTGAATACAAAACTTAAAAAGCAAACAGAAAATAGGAGAAGAAAGGCTTATTTAAGGGCCTCCAAGGATTAATCTTTGCATTCTTCTCATTTTTTTCCCGAATTTGGGGATAAAATTTGTCGCAGAGAATTTGATCTTAGGGAAACATTGACTTTGGTTTGTGAACACAAGCTACTTGTGAACACTATTTTAGCAAACAGAATTTTAGAGGCATAAGGCTCTAGCAGAGGGCTATACAGAATTTTGCATAAACTAAATAACAACTGTTTCCTCCTGAAATGCAGGAAATCAAGCTGCACGGATATGTTTGCTGATAGGGTGAGTGAATGAGTGAGTCAATGAGTGAAAACTCCAGACTCCACTCTTTCTACCTTTCTTTAACATCCTTAAACTTTTGAGTTTTTTAAAGGGTATAAATTGTTTTGCTTGTTCATCTTGGACTGTCAGTTTCTGCCACTAAAAAAAAAAAAGGAGTAAAATTAATTTTAATTGACTTTAATTTCAAAAATGTGTCACACCAGATTTCTAAAAAGTTGCATTCTCAAAACAACTAGTCATTAACAACTATGCTTCAAGAAGCCTTAGAATGGCTGTAACTAGAGAAAGATGTGTGGCTGACTGTTTTACCAAGGACTAACAATCCACTTGAGGATAAAGCATTTCTGGATTATGAAGAAATAACCTTTTTATTAAGTCTTGAGCCCCTTACTCCAACTCCACCAACCAGCCAACAATTGCTCAAGAAGGTTCAACTGAGTTTCTGCACTGGGCAAGGAACTCTGCTAAATGCTTTGGGGGATAAAAAGAGGTCCAGTATGGCCAGACATGGTGGCTCACACCTGTAATCCCAGCACTTTGGAGGCTGAGGCAGGTGGATCACTTGACCCCAGGAGTTCAAGACCAACCTGGGCAACATGGCAGAAGTCCATCTTTACAATAAATATAAAAATTAGCCAGGCATGCTGGCACATGCCTGTAGGAGCTACTAGGGAGGCTGAGGTGGGAGGATCACTTGAGCCCACAAGGTCAAGGTTGCAGTAAGCTGTAAGCATGCCACTGCACTCCAGCCTGGGTGACAGAGCGAGACCCTCTCTTCAAAAAAAAAAGAAAGAGGCCCAGTACATAGTTAAGAAGTGTGTTGAAGGAGGTAGAACCTCTACAGACCTGTGGCAAGCGCTTGTTCTAAGTTCTAAGGAACAGAAGACCACTTCTAAGTGAGGGGACCATTATGGCCTCTATAGAAACGATAATAGTCAATCTGTGAGGACTGAGCAAGAATCAATGGAGAAGCATAATACATGTACTATCCCCAAGACAAAAGCCTGGTATATATTTAGAATGATGAGTACAGGACTGTTTTTCTGGTTTTTTTTTCCTCACTAACTGTTCTGCAGTTTCATTATTGCATGATTAGATTCATACAGTAGAAAACATAGGAGCCCCCACTGTCTTTATAGATTGATTTTTTTAAGACAGTATAACACACACTTCAATTCTTGCTTCATATATCTATACATAAAAGCCATTCTGCATAAATCATGTTTTAGGGTACTGCTTTCTGTTCCATTTAAAATTGTTTAGAAAATTGAAAAAACCACCTCACGTAAGAGCCCCAATTTGGGTTAAGCAAGATTATCTACACCTCATATTCTGACAACTTACCTTACTTAAGGAGTGGGGAGATCAAAAATGTCCAAATAGGAACAGCTCTGGAGTGCAGTTCCCAGAGCTGTTCCCTGAGAACAACCAGAGGGTGAGTGATCACTGCATTTCCAAAAGAGTTTTTACTGCCCACAGACCAGGAGATTCCTGGGCCAAAAATTGCACCACAAGTTTCTAGCATAGCTGCCTGTGCCGTGGGTTTCCCCATAAAAACTCACGCAAATCTGGGCAGCCGTTTCAACTGGCACCTGGAATGCCTGGGAGACAGAGCTGCCCATTCAACTGAAAAAGCGAGGGCTGAAACAAGGAGCCAGGTGATCTGGCTCAGCGGGTCCCACCCCTACAAAGACCAGCAATCTGAAACACTCTGAATTGAGAGTTTCGCAGCAAGCGCAGCTGGATCCTAAACAATCCAGTTCGGTGAGGGGAAGGGCATCTGCCATTACCGAGGCAGTCCACTATTACTGAGGCAATCTGCCATCACTGAGGCAGATAGTCATTACCGAGGCAGTTCTAGCTGTACCTCTGTAAACAAAACCACAAGGAAGTTTACACAGCAGCTGGGCAGAGCCCGCAGCAGCTCAGCAATGCCTCTGCTGGCAAACTGTGACTAGACTACCTCCTTGCTGGGCAGGGCATCTCTGAAAAAAGGCAGCAGCACATCAGGAACTTATAAATAAAGCCCCATCTTCCCAGGACAGAGCACCTGGGGAAAAAAAGGCAGTTATAAGTTCTGCTGCAGCAGACTTAAACGTACCTGAGTGCCTGCCGTGGCCAGAGTGCGGAACAGAAAGGGGATCTTGCAAGTCAAAGCCATGTACCCAAGAGTGGATAATATGGTCAGCCTGTGATCTCAGAATCTGTGTGGGAGTGAGAGGAGAAGAGGAAAAGAGTGACAATGGCCTGTAATGAGAGCATAAAAGGAGACTTCTATAGCCTAAGATAGAGATAATGTCACTCTAAGTGTCTCTGGCAGGAGCCAAGAAGGAGAAAGAAGAAACATGGGCAATTATTAAGCTCTTGGGCTCTATGAGCTTACTCAGCCTTGCCCTGTTGGCCTGGAATGAGTTTACTGGGTAGTCTGTAGATGCAGTGGCTCTCACCCAGTAGCATCTTAAAGGTACTGCTCTGCAGTTATAGATACGACAACCATGACATAGTAGAAAGCACTGGCTGTTGCTTCTGGGATGGCTGCAACCCCAAGAGAGCATGTTAGGAACCACTGGCCTATCAATCCCAAAGTCCTTAGGTCTTCAGCAAAGCTTGGACCACTTGGCAAGGTCTTCTGTCTCCAGAGGAATGATGCGAAAAGCTATGGGACAAAAGTCAAGAGAGTGCTGCTGGCTGATCCTGGCCTGGGCATTGACTCCCTGGGGACTTCAGATGAGTCTCTTCCTTTCTCCAAGACCCAATTTTATTCGTTAAATGAGGAGGTTGGAACAATACTTGCTTCCATGTCTTAAATTCCATGAGTTGGGATCAAGTGACTGTCTCAAGTTCATGTAGCTACATGGAAGCAAGATCCTAGAACAGATCCTGTGTCTCCTGACCCATCAATCTAATGTTCTTTCCACAATGCAGGGCTGCATGAGCAGATGTTAAGGATTAGAGGCAACATTCATTGAGTGGCTACCACATGCCAAGTGCTCTCTTGCACATGTCTATACTATATCTAGTTAGTTCTCAATCAGTCATTTGTGTGAGATAAAATTTTCAAATCAATTTACAGATAGGAAGCAAACAGAAAGATTAAGTCATTTATCCCCATAATCACACAATTAGTAAATGCAGAGCTAGGATTTAAAGTCAGTCCAATTCCAGAACCCATTATCTTCATCTCTACTCTCTACACTACACAGTAGAATAAGAAGGAGTAGTTCAGTGACATAAAGGACATGGAACCTTAAAACAGAACATATGGCAGTCTTCCAGAGGTGAATTCACATTGGAAGTATGCAAGCTTTCTGAAGAAATATTTTGGTTAGTGTTGCTTGCCTGCACACCTCTCCACTTCCCTCCCCACAGATAACCACATGAGCAGTCCCTGAGGGATCATTTGAGATCCAGTGGTCTTAAATGTGGTCTGAATGGAGTATGGATAATGACCACATAGAAAATCAGGAGGCAGTGGCCTCCTGGATGACTCCTCTACCTTATAAGACAAGGAAAACGAAAACTACCACAGATTATTTTTACTACAGAATAAAAGCCAAGAGGAGTCATCCTTTTGAAATCTTTAGGGAGCCACACTGACATCACCCCTAGGTACACACACAGGCTCACCCAGTAGAATACAACTTGGATTCACAACTATGCCAAGACAGACATTATTCTAAGTAAAATAAGGGGAGGGAGGACTTAAGAACAATAAAACTTCTTTCAGAGGCCTATATGACATGATCTCTATACTTTCTTTGACCTATAATATCTAAAAATCTTTCTTCTAGGAGAGTGAATTGTTTTTGAGCAGATTTTTCTTGCTAATAAATATGTGTTAGTATGATGGAAAGACTCCTGAATGAAGACTGGTGACTGTTTCTAGTCCAGCATTTCACAAAGTGATCTCTTGACCTTGGCTGGCCACTAGACTCTCTGAAGCCCTGGTTCCTCATCTGTACAGAAGGGACTGGTCTCTGTGAGTCAGCTAAGGATGAAAAGCCCTTCAATTGTGGATTTTTCTAGATAGATCCACCAAACAAAATTATGGATCCATGGAGATTAAATTCAAGTAAGAACAAGAGGCACTGAATGCTCTTTTGGAAAAGAAATTAGGTTCAAATAAAAAGCTATGCCTCTCTCTGGTTCTGGAAGCTTGGCTGGGCACTGACCTGCTGCCAAGCCTTGGGGGCTCTTCAATCTAGCCACACAGCAGGGAGAGCAAAAGCTCCCACCCCGGGAAGCTGTTTGCATGAAGCAAATCAGTGCAATCCTCCTTGACCTCCCTGGAGGGAAGGTTTGCCTTCTTCTTAGGGAGAATTTCTGCAGTAGAGATAGTAGAATACAGGAGGAAATGAGCTGGACTGGATAGATAGAGCTGAGAGGAAAGCCACATATAAGATGACTGGACCCCTATGGGGTGGAGACACAAGCCCCCTTCATGATTCTTCCTCTTCAGACAATGGATTTTCCCATAGTTCTGCCAGAAAAGCCTCTGTCACACTCTTGATGCTCACACATCTAGATGTTGGCTGTTTCTCCCTATCCTTCCAGTTCATGGTTGCATTTACCAAAATTTATATTTTTTTCTGAGCTTTCCCACGCTGTCCTATAGAAGCAGATTAGCTTTATTCAGTATTATTTCCATAGTGTAGGGTTGGGTACTTTAAAAGGAACTTCATATTTCCAGCTACCCTGCTGTGTCTCAGGGTAATCAAAAGTATTCTAGATTATTTTCTAGAATTATGTTCTAGAATGTTCGAGTTAGGTGAAATTGACAAACCCATTCTAGAGGTGGGAAAATGAAGCATGGAAGAGTTGTGATTTATCTATAGTTACACACATAGTAGGTGTCATGCCAGGATTTGAAGCCAGTCAGTGTAACTCCAGAACTCATTCTTAACCTCTACTCCCCACACTACATAATACAATAAGAGAAGGACGCTCAATGACATAGGGACACTGCAAATTTACATACAAATGTATTCACGTATATAGGTGTGGCTTTGTTTCCTTTCTGTGTGGGGTTTGCATTTCTTTAGTATAAATGGTATCATACACAATGTACTATTTAATGAATTGCTTTTTCATATAACATATGTCTTGAAGATATTTTTATGCCATTTTAGAATACATCAACTTTATTTGTTTATAATGGCAGCATATTATATGGATATTTATTTAGCATTCTTCTTACTGATAGAAAATTAAGTTTCTATCTAATTAAGTTTCCAGCTTTTCAATTGCAGTGCTTCAGTTAATATTTGGTACTATATGCACACATATGAATATTTCTGTAGTATAAATTTCTAGTAGTGAAATTGTTTGGTCAAAGAAAATGTACATTTTTGTAGTAGATTTCTGATAGGATTTTGCCACCTTGACTAAGGTCACAGTGAAAGCCACCAGGCTGATGTGGATTCCAAAGACAGACATTATGGATGAATATCCCTATATCTTACACATAGTACCTCACATATTCCAAGGAACCTTTACGTATATTAGCTCATTTACTCAATAAGTTATGGGAGAAGGCCATTCTCATCTTCAGATAAAGAAACTGAGACATAGCACAATTAGACAGATTTGTGCAGGGTCAGTGTATGAATTAAAATCAGAGTTAGAACTAGAAAAAAAACTTCTCATTTGTATTAAGCCTGTTTCATTAAAACCACATTGGCATAATAAATTAGATATAATAAAATGTTTGGTTTGTGCTTGGCTATTACCATATCCATGTATACAAGTTTTTAAAAGTAGACAACATTAGCACAGTTGAGCATTGCAAGTTGTGAGGACAGAAATGTACAACAGAAAGGTGGGAGGTGTTTTCCAGCTCAAAAGTACTATGATCTTATTATCCTAGAGAAGTAAATAAGTAAAATGAAGAGAAGAACTCTGAAAGAAAAAATAAAAAGATACCAAAAAGGGTGGTTGGGTGGGAGGGTCTTACAAAAATTGGTCCCAGGAATCCCCACAAAGAGTGGCAAAATAGAAGCCCTCAGGACATACTCAGTGTCTAATGAAAGCCAGTGTAACCCAGGCTCAGGCTTCTTATCTAAAAACAGTATATAACCTAGAAGTTTCCTCTCCAAACCCACAACAGGAAAAATGACAATTACTTAATCAACAGAGAATCTTTAGTTGAATCCATCTCAAAGATAATTTACTCCAAGTAAAAGATTTTACAGTTAAATATTACTTATGATTGAACAATAGGTATCATTAGATAAAAGAATTTTGAAAAGGAATGAGTAAGCTTCTCTGCAGAAATGAATACAGAAATCTGTTCATGATCATCTTGATCAGAATAATGTCAGAAGGAGGAGGAAACTGTAATGATGTTTTGATAAACTTGCTCAGTCAGGTGCCCTAACATTTACATGTAAATTTCAAATAAGGATTCTACAAGGACTCAAAATGCCTCCTCTCAACAGCTATAAAAACAGCCTGACCAGTCTCGGCGCCTTTTACTTGGTTAGTATGTAATTTATCTAGAAATTGTAACTCCTCTCCAATTCTGACTATAACTTGCTGATGAGATAAATTAGGACAGGATCAAAGACTCATATATTGAGTAGTGTCTTCAAAGATGATTGTCTATCAGTACCAACAAATGCTTTTGAAAACATAAGCTTTCTCTATCAACTGCTCATTAAGAAAGAGACAGACAGAGAGAGGAAATGCTTTCATTTAAGAAACATATATTCTGAACCTTATGTGATTCTTAAGGAAAAAGTCTTGGATTATGAAATATAGTTGGCAAGAGATTGCACCCTATTACTGGATACCACTGGGAGTTTGAGCTAGAATTTACAATTTTGGCTTTGCACAGGATACTCAGTGTCCTGGCCACCCTGCATAGAAGATTGGCTGTGAATTTTGCCATTATTCAAATTTCAGCTGACCAAGAAGATCTTTAATAATCGTCTGACTTCTAAACCACTCATTCTGAGGTCTTCTGAAACAGCTACAGAAACAAAAGCTTTCATTTTCATTTATATTTTTCCTTTGACTGGCTCCAGCAAAGAATCTCTTCTCTCTCTCTAGGGAGTCTTGATAAATATGTAGCTCATAAGGAGAGCAAGCAAGGGGTTCAATCTGTGACAGGAAGGAGAGAAACTATAACACCTTTGTAGGACTGTCAACAGATGCTCACTGCACAGAGGGCTTGAAGGAACTATGAGATTGTTGTTGCTGTGGCAACCATGCATGCCTAAATGAACAACAAAATTAATAGCCCTAACAGCTTTCAGTGGCGTCAACAGGATGACAACACTTCCCTTTACTGGGAAATGCGTACCCTCAATAGTGACCCCACTTAGATATGGTTCTCATATAAAGAAAAATAGTGTTTCGAAATAGCAAACAAATAGAACAACCAGCCATCATGTGCATGTGCCACACAAACTTCTCCAAGCCAAAGACCTCAGCCATGTTACTCTGCTTCCCTGCTGAAGTTAAGAGGCACCTTTCAAATTCCCAGGCCTTTTTGTGGCATTCTATTTAATTTTATCATGCTGCTGCTAGTCTCCTGTTGAGCTTTTGTTGTGCACCAATAAGGCTAAGGGGAGCTAAGAGGAGCTAAGGGAAAGCAGAATGAGATACAAAGAAAAAAAGGTAAAATTAGCTGAAGCCCATAATTGGACCCTGCTTGGTCTTGAGGAAGGCACAATACATGTTAATTAAGCAGACTAATATGTTGCTGGCTGGAGATGCTATTCTAGACAGCAGGAACAAAGTTTAAAACACGTAAGAACTTTTTTTTCTTTCCTGGGCTGAGGTTAGTTAAGCCATTCCTCTGAATAATTAGATAAATTTTATCCTTGAGTAGAGATGGGGAATAGGAAAAGAAGTTTTCTTTGGATGTTAGATGTTATTAAAAATCTTTTGGGCTAAGAAACTTTTTTAGATCATAAGAACTTTTCGAGAAATTGCCCAGTGACTGCTCTATTAGTTGAACTGTACAATGAACATATTTGTGCCTTTCAAACGAGTGTAACATTCTGAGCCAATTTTAGGCAGAAGTTTCATTCCCCCAATGTTTATTATTATTATGACAGGATTGGAATGAAGAAAATGTTTCAGGTTAAATAATTTTTCCAAAGTTCTGGGCAACACCTACATCAGGAATAGAAATCTTTGTTGGAAAATGTTGACTTGGACATTTAAAAACCTGTACTAATGAGTGGGGTCAAATGCATGGGGTAGCTGGCTTAGAACAGAGACAGGGCAGCTTCAGGGTCAGACATCCTAATGCCAGTCAGTCCACTCAGAAATACCCTCAAGTCTGCCAAAAAGAGTAAGCAAAAATATATAATAAGCTCCATGCAAACCCACAACAGCTCAACGTATACACATGACTGATAACAGATTTGAGATTTCACCTTCCTTTAGAATGAGTAAAATACACACCTATGCCTACAAATCCCATGTAGCGAATTATCAAAAAATGCTGTAAGTAGATTTTTGAGCACTATAGAATATGAGTTAGAGTCACACAAGTATCGCTGTTTATGACTTTACAATATCAGCCTGATGGCATGTTATTTTTGCAAACAAATAAACAAATAGTAAGCTGCATCTTTATTACACAAAATCTAAGGAATTTAGGCCTCAAACACTGTCTTATGAAGTTGTGAGAGTTGTACATGGGAATGAAATTGTCATCTCAAAAGTTCCTTCTCCTCTTCAGCCCCCAATAATGACCTCCTACTCTTATAAACCTATAATAAGTTTTATAGAACAGATTTAGGTGAGAATATATTATTAAAAATAATTATGTATTCAATACTAAAAATATCCCATTGTCAATGTCCTATTTCTTAACTTGAGTGCCGGTTACATGAGTGTATTCACTTTATGAAAATTCATCAGGGTCAGGCACAGTGGCTCACACTTGCAATCCCAGAGCCTTGTGAAGCTGAGGTGGGAGGATTGCTTGAGGCTAGGAGTTCAAGACCAGTGTGGGCAACATGGCGAGACCCCATCTCTACAAAACAAAAGAAAAAATTAGCCAGGCATGGTAGCACAAGCCTATAGTCCCAGCTACTTGGGAGGCTGAGGCGGGAGGATCACTTGAGCTCAGGAGGTCAAGGCTGCTGTGAGCTACAATCACACCAGTGCATTCCAGCCTGGGTGACAGAGTAAGACCCTGTCTCAAAAAAAAAAAAAAAAAAAAGTCATCAAGCACTACACAATTTTCTGAATGTTAGACTTCAATAAAAAGTTTTTTTTTAAAAACCTTCTCTCATTTTTGCACTGCTGATCTCAGATGAATTATACACAGTTATGTGTTGCTTTAGAAACAACACATTTATTCCTATCAATGTAGAGGTTAAAAAAAGTTTTGTAAAGTAATCACGTTGTGAAAGTGCATCAAATAAGCTCATTATTTAAATGAAAGATGTGAATTATAGCTCTGACTTGGCCACTAACTAGTGGATGAATTTGAGCCTCTCAATTAAAAAGGACTGGGTGAGCTACAGATGAGTGTCTCTTCCAGCTTCGATATATGTATTAGGTTGGTGCAAAAGTAATCGCAGTTTTGCAGTTACTTTTCTTCTTTGTTGGTTTTTGTTTTGTTTTGTTTTATTTTGAGGACTCTCACTCTGTCGCCCAGGCTGGAGTACAGTGGCTCGATCTCAGCCCCCTGCAACCTCCACTTCCCAGGTTCAAGTGATTCTCCTGCATCAGCCTTCTGAGTAGGTGGGATTACAGGCGTCTGCCACCACGCCCGGCTAATTTTTGTATTTTTAGTAGAGACAGGGTTTCACCATGTTAGACACGCTGGTCTCAAACTCCTGACCTCAAGTGATATGCCTGCCTTGGCCTCCCAAAGTGCTGGGATTATAGGTGTGAGCCACCACACCCAGCCTTGCAATTACTTTTCATGGCAAAAACCGCAATTATTTTGCACCAACCTAATATTAGGTAGTAGGAGAAATGACAAATGAGAATCCTTTGGTGAATCTTTCTGTGAAACAACAAGCCACTTCCTGGTTATCTTAAGAGTTTAAGGGGGAAGAGGGCTAGTTGGAGTGAGTAAAAATCTGATTGAGTGATAACCTTGACTCATATGACTAGGCCCTGTTAACCACAAGAGAGCCTTGGTCTAGTCACATAATTCTGTAGTCCCTCCAAAAAGGAGAAGCTGTCAAATTATTTCCTCCATTAAAGTCTGGAATCAGTAAGACTAGAATTAACCTTTTCCTGCCAAAAGAATTGGGCCGAGTTTTCAGTGGATCTAAGTTTAGTCAAAGGATTACCTATTCCCCAAACATGTACTGAGCTCCTACTGAATACCAAGCTTCCCAGTAGATATTGGGGATAAAATGGCAAGAGGGACAGTGTCCTCCCCTAGGGACCTCTGAAGCTTGTGGAGGATACAGACAAGTAAACAAGCAATAATAGGGGTGTTAAACTGTACATGCTGTAAAGAGAGAAATAAAAGGCACAGGTGGGGCACCTACCCTGCCAGGAAAGTTTTCTGGAGCAAGTGATGTCTAAATAATAGGTAAGAGTTAGCCACATGACTATGTGTCCCTCAATGCTAGGAGGCACTGCAGCCTAGAGCAGGCTCTGGAGTCAGGCTACTTAGCTTCAACTCCCTGTACTACACTTAATAGCTGTGTGAGCCTGGGCAGGGCTCTTAAGCTCACTAAGCCTCTGTTTCCTTATTTGTGAAATGGGAATAATTACAGTGCTCATGGGTTGTTGTAAAGATTCAACGAAAGGATCCATGCAAGCCCTCCTTAGCACAGAGCATAACCACTATTACTGTCATTACTGATAGTGAGACAGATGTGAGGAGAATACAGGTAATATTCCAGACAGAAGGCCTGTGCATAGACAAGCCCAGAAGGGACAGAGAATATGGTCATTTGGCATCCTGAAAGTCATCCAGTCCAAATGGAGAGAAGAGTGGGAGGAAGTGGTGTGATGAGGCTGGAGTGGAAGGTGGAAGGCAGGCACCAGAGGGCAAAAGGCCCTCTCTTCTGTGTGAAGGGGCTTAGAGTTCATCCTGAAGAAATGAGGAGCACTGAAGTCTTCTCAAAGGAGAGACTCATGATGTTCATGCTCCACATTTATTAGTAGGGGAGAAGTGTGCTGCCCTCATAAAAAAGTATATTTATTTTACCCTAAAGCATGAAGACACTGCATCCACTAGCCAATTTCCTCTATGGAGTATAAGGTTCTGTTGGTCACTAACATCCAGGGATTCCCTTCTTTTGGTGCATTCAAGATGTTGGATGGTCAGATAACTGCAGTTAATTCAGGAGAGACATTACAAAAATAATGTAATTCAGCCTCAGAGACCCAGTTCAGAAAATTAACATACTATATCTTTTCATGAGCCATGAGCTGCAAAATACAGCAGGCCTCTCTTGAGTCATTAAACTTGCTCTATTAGATTACAGAAAATCTCAGACAACTTTCCCTGCTCTGGCTGGATTTTTGTAGAATGCAGGTCTGTTTTCTTCTAACAGAGGAAAAGCAAGCATGAACCATAAGAACAGAGCTTTGCGTAATAGGGGATGCAAGATACACACTTCTGCACTTTCTACTTCTTTAAACCTGACCTCTAAGGGAAACTTTAATCAGAACAAATCAAGGCTTCTTGAGATGAATAAGTATTAGAGTGAAGTCCATATGGGATGGATGTGAGCACTGACATGATTCAACACTTATAAATGATCTGGAAGAACAAGCAAGCAATAAATCTCTAATGCAGTCAACCCTAGGCGCTTCTGGATAGTTTAATGCCAAGGCAACACGAACCATTCCGAGCAGGAGCAGACAGGAGAAGGGCAGTTGTGATGTAAGTGTATTTGGAAGAGAACAGTCTACATCTCACTTGTAAATGAACTACCAGTTACAACCCAAAAACAACACCTGGAATTATGGTGTGGTCCCTGTTAGGCTATTACAGCCAGAAGAATTAGAGTGTCATTGTGAAAGTCACCAAAAGCAAAACAGGAAGCAAACCACCATTCTTCAGCCCTCTAAACCAAAATGGAGGCACACCCACTCCTGAAATGCCATGTGGCTTTGTGGCCATGCAAAAAGAAACAGAAAGCAGAACCTGCTGGCACTTTCACACATCTCCTGTTTGTCCACCAGACTCACTATAGTATTTTGCACTCAACGATGAGACTTAAATATCAGTAACGAATACTAGTTTGTTCATGCATTTAATATTTATTGCAAACCAGCTAAATGCAAGGTGCCATCTTAATGACTGGGAGCAATATTAAGAAGGGTAAAATATTCACACTTACCCCAAGTGGCTTATTGTCTGGTAGATGTGATGACACTTGGACATTATAACACAGGCACAAAGTAATAAAAAGCCACAATAGAGGAGCAGATAAAGTGTTACAGGACCATCCTAAACATATTTAAATGATATTATTATATCAATAAATCGTATATATATGGACTGTTTTTATTAAGCACATTTGTTTTAAAGCTTGACCTGGACAGCGATGATCATTGTGAATTTACTGACAATTCCATTAATGCCCAGAGCCAGCAGCTGATAGTGACTAGCAGGTCACAGTAGCAAGAGGAAGATGAGAGGTTTCTGAATAGGGCTGCACTCCAAGGATGCTAACAGTAGTGGATATTAAGACAATTGACTTTTTTCTAATGGAGGAAGGTGGAAGGGAGAGTTCCTGCAGCTTCCCAGGGAGATCCACCATTTTTTTCTCATGCATATGCCCACAGAGCACTTGGTTTATCCTGCAACTTCTGCAAGGCGCAAGAGTCCTGCCCTAAAATACTCTTTAAATGAGGTGAATAAAAATTCCCCACAATCTCAGGATGAAGTAGCTGACATCCTGTCTCCTCCCAAGTCAGCTTAGAGAAGGCATTTACTATATTAATACCAACAATACTGTCTTCCCCTTCCCCATACCACTCCAGAAGGTCCATATTGGGTTTATTTAGGAGACTAATTTTGTTTGTAAAAATACTAGTTCTTCCTAACCCTCATAATCAGAGTTCAAGGGAGAGATCAATAATACTGTAGGAAGGTTTGAGGGATAAATATCTTTGGGAGCATGAAATCTTCAAACCTTCTAAATTTTCATATGTCTAAGCCAAGGAAACCAGAAAAAGGAGTTTTAATTTTGCTGCTTAAGATGCAAGCCCTCTTACCACTTTTTTTTTCTTTTCTTTTCTTTTTTTTTTTTTTTTTTTTTTTTTTGAGACAGGATCTCACTCTGTCACCCAGGCTGGAGTGCAGCAGCTCAGTCCCAGTTCACTGAAGCCTCAAACTCCAGGCTCAAGTGATCCTCTCACCTCAGCTTTCCATGTAGCTGGGACCACAGGCACTCACCACCACGCCTAGCTAATTTTTTATTTTTTTATTTTTTCTCTAGAGACAAGGTCTCTCTGTGTTGCCCAGGCTGGTCTCGAACTCCTACGCTCAAGTGATTCTCCCACCTCAGCCTCCCAAGTAGCTGTGACTACAGGCATGTGCCACCACAAGCAGCTAATTTTTGTGTTTTTTGTAGAGACTGGGTCTTGCTACGTTGCCCAGTCTAGTCTTGAACTCCTGAACTCAAGCCAACTGCCCACTTTAGCCTCCCAAAATGCTAAGATTACAGGCATAAGCCACCATGTCCAGCCAGCTCTTTTACTCTTCTATGTATGCTCTGACATGAAAAACAAGTTTGTATTGCTAGCTACCTGTGCAGTTATCAATGTCCACCTCTCTATGTAACCTCTTTAATTAATGCAAATAAGAGATAGGCTTGACCATTCTCCATCATTTCCACCATTGCATTTGCTTTTGCCTCTGTGTGTGTTACTGGCGGGAAGGGCACATTTATATAGCTGTCTCTCAGTTAATAGAATGCATTTAACTGGGAATAGAGTTCCTAAATGTAATGCAATCACATTTCAGAATAGTGCAAACTTCTTAAGATCATACATTTAAATAATATAAAACTTTTCAACTATATAACATTATTTTAAATGTTAGCAATGAAATCAATGAAGAAGTATTCATCTGCTAGATTTCTAATGTACTAAGGTATATCGTTAGATGCTGTATAAGTTTTTTTAAAGTTGTATAGATCCTATTTTTAAGAAGCTTACAATCTAGTTGGGAAGATAAGTCTTAGAATATACACAAATTAAGTGTAAGAATTAAATATTAGAACAGTATCAAGATATCTGCTAAGTCCAGAGAGTTTAAGGGATGGAAAATAATAAGTGTAAATGTTAGACTTTATTTCAAAAGAATTTAGGGTTGTTGGAAAATCACCAAGGCTTTGGAAATGTCTACCTTTCAGCTAGAATCACTGTGATACAGGGTAAAGTTGATGGCACTAGTGGCAAGAGTTTCAGTTACTGTGTTATGTTTTTGGTATTTTTAATTTTGTGCATTATTCTAAACACAGTATGGCATTTTTAAATATTGTAAATATTCTTCCTTATCCACACCCCAAAAGGGTTTCAACTAATTAATTAAAGAGTTTCAACTCATTAACGAATATCTTTCTTCTTCAAATGTATTTCATCTGGTTTCTTTTATTTTAAGGATAGTTGAAGTACTACCTTCTCTAGTTTCTCTGAAATTTATAGTAGGAGCTAAAGAATCACAAACACATTCTGTACCTAATAAATGAATAAAGATGTTGTTTGGGAAAAGTAGAGATTCCATTTTGTGGGTGCTTTAAGTAACAACTGAACTTGTAACTTCTGTTCAAACGAAATAGAAATCTTCATTGCTAACCAAATTAACTCTTGAGTGTTAAAATGTCATAGTTTGGGATTCTTAGTTCTCTCTTTCCCTTTATCTCTAATACACAAAGGGCCCAAAAAGGTGGGACACTTAGAAAAAACAAAACTCAAAGCTGAATATTTGGATTCAGATTGCAGAGGAAGAAAGGGAATATTTTAGAAAATCACAAGGGATATGCCTGCTGTTATTGCTTTAAATCAGTTCGAGCACACACTGCATTTTAAGTAAATTGTTTGCCTGGTTTGTGTTTTTTTAAATATAAATAAACATAAAAATATAATCTTAAATGCACAGTGAGAACCCAGATAATTGCTTTTAGTTTTATAATTGGGAATCAGCTGTGACTCAAAACAGAGAATCTGAAAGCTACTTCTGGAGGTGACACTATATGCATTCAAAATGATGTGGGTGAAGGACTTCCTGAGTGAAGCAACAGAGCACCTGTGGTCACTCTAGCCGTCTTTCCAAGCTTTTGTTTCATCCTTTGAGAGCTTCTAGAGGCAAGGATTAAGATGTTCATATGTTTAGAAAATGCAGGATCAATTCTTTTGTTGCTAAATATGAAACTAAATTGTCCCCAAACTATCCAACTTCACACTTACATACACAAATTATAACATCACAGTTTAAAGCCTCTAAGCCTAATTACTGTGCCCATATGAGGATTATAATGCACCCCATTCTTGATTATTCAAAGACTAATTATCTAGGCCAGGCACTTAAGCTTATCCTTATTCCCTTGGTTTTCTGCCATTTGATTATTTTAAGGTTCACTGGCCTCTTCACATGCAGGGCAGAGGAAATAAAAAAAGATGAAACTCAAATCAGTAAAATTTAACTTCCCACATAATCAGCTAAAACTTAAGGGATAGAGAAGGCAGATGAAATGAATAGTTAACATGAAAATAGAAGTTCTCAATGTATTTGATTTATTAACAGTGCTCTCTCGTGCTCTCTCTCTCCAGTGATAAGCTGACAGATGTCTTGAATTAAGCACAGGTAAAATAGAACTTGATGTTGACTTTTTGACCTTCCTATTTTTTCACCTGGTTGATTAATTATGTCTCTCAGCTCTTCCTCCCTTTGTCCTTCCTTCTCCCTTTCCTTTCTCACTGTCAGCAGGAGTTACATTTATTCACTAAATGACAGTCCTCTTATTTTTGCCTTTGAAGGGGAATCCCTGGGATTTCCAGGCCTTTTCTATCACATTTTAGTGGCTTTGCTAAGTTAAACCCCAACACTATATGCTTATGTGCTACCCCTAGTAAAGAAGTGGGTACAGCTCTGTGACCCCTCCTTAGGCTGCAAGTTTTATCCTCTCTTTAACCCCCTATCTGAAATCTTGTCACATTAGCTAGTTATGTAGATACGAAGATGACCCAATATCCAGCTACACAGCTCTCTCTAACCCCACTCCCACCATGTTCCTCTGTACATGACAAAATTCTTAGCCAATAGGATATAAATCAAAGCATTACTTTTTTCAGTTCTGCCTCCCACTCCATGGATTGTTCATCAGCCAAAGCCACAACAGTTTCCTGCAGCTCAAATTGTTAAAAATTCTATCAAAAGCTCAGACCATAGAAAGGAAGGATCCCCAGGGAACAGTATGTCTATGAATAAGATCCCCCAAACTCATAGGATTCATCTTCCATTAGCTCTGTGGGGGCACTAAAACCCCTGTTAAGCTTGTAATTTTGTGCCCAATATTAGAAACCACAGGACCCTAGACGCAGCCCTAAACCTGTAGGGTAGTGACCAGCTGTTCTCCCTACCTCCCCACCAAAGCCTGAAAGGTTCATTATAGTTCCGGGATAATGAAGGAAGAGTAGAAGAATCCCAGTTACAGGTCACAGGCTTATGTTCAATTACAGTCTTTTCTAGTCTGATCTATGTGATGTGATGTTTTATGTTACATTGTGACTCACGTATCTATAGGTCTATATCTTTATCTATATCCAGCAGACACGAAGTGTTTCATGTGGACCATCTCTAATCATCACAGCAACCCTGAGTTAGGTACTATTAATATCTATCGGACATTAGAAACTGAGGATAACCTTGCCAGGAAATAGCAGAGTTGGATTCAAACCAAGACTGTCTGACTCCAAAGTCCATGCTCATTCTACTACATTATTTCACCACCCTAGCCCTGGCCTATTTATCTAGTCTTATTCCCCCACTTTCTTAAATCTCAAGCTACCACCAACTGAATCTTGTTATGAGCTAGTCTGTAAAGAAGCCTGATCTGTGCTCTTAGCAAGGCCTAATTCCTATGTAACTGACCAGGCCTTCCACTTAAGACTATTGTAACTTCATCCCTGCCCTGCCAGGGAATTTATAGCTCCTGCCCAGGATTCCCCAATAAAGGCCAGTGTCCCCATTAAGACTCTTTTCCAGGTGGCCTTTTTACAAAATCTACCATGAAAAGCAAGGAGGGTAAAAATAAAATTGTATTAACTACAGAAATGTAAATGGTATAAGGGACCATAGATTACTAAGAAATAGAAATAAGGATTGAGATAATATGGAAAGTTGACATCAAAAATAAGAGGTCAGTGAATAATAAAATATAGCAACAATTGACACAGAAATTAAAATCAGTAAAATAAAATAGCATACATTCCTGAAAGACACAAGGTAGACTTGAACACTAGCAAAAATATCCTCTATTCTTGGATAGGATGATTCACCATCACATATATGTTGGCTCTTCCTAAGTTAATTTATAATTGAACTCAGTTCCAATAAAAATACCAACAAGGCTTTCTAAGGAGTTAGACAAATTGAAACTACAGTTCATATGGAAAAACAAACCTTTAAGAATAGCCAGAAAAATAGTGAAAAAGAGAAACTATGAGGGTGGAGTAGAGAGGGAGAAAGAGCTCTATCAGACAGTCAAACATACTATAAAGCCTCTAAGTTCCCATTTAATCTACAGGTTAAAGAAAGCCTTTTAACCATTATTCGAAACTCAGCAGTTTCAGCTTTCTGCATGTGGCTAGCCAGTTTCCCCAACACCATTTATTAAATAGGGAATCCTTTCCCCACTGCTTGTTTTTGTCAGGTTTGGTAAAGATCAGATGGTTGATGTGTGGCATTCTTTCTGAGGCCTCTGTTATTCTGACTGATAGTAAAATGTGAGCAGGGCTACTTCCTGCTGAACTGTATGAGAAATGAATGGCTATAGAACTTGTAGGTGAACTGTCAAACCACCTGTTAAACATAAATTGCATTTCAAAAGCCAGTGTACAGTCAACAGTTCTCCATCATATCAAGTATCAAAATTGCAAACAATTCAACCTAATCAAAGCTAAATTACTAAGTTGCTAAAAGGCACAAAATGAGATGAGGGAGAAATAAGAGTCATATTTTAAGTGTTCAGTAAGTACTTTGGATTTTCATTCTCTCAGCAGATAATGAGAACATCATTGCTGTTGCAGAGATGGGTGAGTTAGAGAGTACTGTTGAACAGAGAGAAGACAACTTGATAAATTCAAGATACTCTCATAAACTTTGTCAGTATAAAGAAAGAAATGTGCAAATTTTATTAGGTGTCTATTTAGAAAAGAAGGATGGTTTTACATGATGGAAACATCTGGATTAGTGGAAGAATGAGTCGCTGAGAAAATGATACAGTAACAACTCTATATTTTAATAAGAATCCAAGCAGTGATAACCCTATGAATTTAAATGTCAGCTTCAATGAATGTCATGTCATTCCCATTCTATGTATTTTTAACCTACTGATTTGCCTTGACAACAAGCATCCAAAAATGTTCACACCAAAATTTGGATTTTACACGTTGTATTTAGTAAGATACATATATTTTGTTTATCAGATTGGATGTATCAACCATGAAATAAGTGCACTTAAGTTCAGATATTTTGTGTTGTGTGATTTTCCTGTGTTTGTGGGATATTTAGCAGCATCCCCGGCCTCTACCCACTGCATATTAGTAGCTCTTCATCAAATTGAGAAAACCACACATCTGTGAACACTGCCAGTGGATCCCTGAAGAGGGCTGGGGGAGGCAGAAACCTCCACTTAAAAAACTCTGTGTTAGATGAGTGTTTAAAATGACCATTGTCATGGAAGGACTGTGTATCCCACCAAAAATATGAAAACAGGTTTACATATGCATGCTACTCTTTATGTGTTAGAGGTATAATGTTCTTTAAAAAGGTTAGAATATTGAAACCAATTTTTGACATAAAATATAATCTGACACTCTGAAGAAAAAATACCTTAAAATTCTAACTTATCTTGCATATATGCCAGGATGTCCTCCTGGGTAATACACTTAGTGCTTCCATTACCCTTTCAATTCCACCTTCTTCATAAGATTTACTTCTGTATTCCTAGGTTTGCAAGTTTCTAGAAACTCCACATCTGGGACTTAAATACAGAGGAAATGGACATCTTCATACTCTCTCTTCATACTGAACTGTCTGTCATGACATTCTTCCGTAGTCTCCATTATTTGTAATTTCCAAATATACCTTTTTAAGTTTTCACTGAAGAGTGGCTTACCTAAATAGAATATCTAAAACATCATGAAAATTATATTAAGGGATGCAGTGGTTGCATTTGTCCTCCTAGCTCTGATTTGTATTGGATTCATGGGTAACTCACTGCTCTTTGTGTTTTATCTGTACATATTTTTCATTCGGTCCCACTCCTGGAAGCACATACATTTTATTTTTATGCATCTGACATTGGTCAATCTTCTCACCATCATGTTCCCATTGATACCAGAATTGATGTTATCCTTTGGAGTGAGACGTTTCATGTACGATGTTGGCTGTCAAGCAGTTCTGTATATCTACAGAGTTACTCGGGGTCTTTCCATCTGCACGGCCTCTCTCTTGAGTACATTTCAAGCCATCACCATCAGCCCCAGTCATTCTAAATGGGCCTGGCTTAAATCTAAACTCCCTAACTGCACTTTCCCCTCTTTGATTTTCTTATGGGTCATCAACATGCTCATCTACATCCATGTTATTGAAACTGTAGTTGCCAGAAAAAATTTCACTAATGTTGGTCCTGGGTATTATCATGCCTATTGTAAAATGAAGTTTGGAAACATTCCTTCAGGGTTATATATAAGTGTCTTACTAATTCGAGATCTCCTGTTTGTGGTCCTCATGGTCTGGACCAGCATGTACATGGTGAATCTCCTCTACAGACACCACAGCAGAGCCCAGCATCTTCACAGCTCCAGTCTCTCTTCCCAACCATCTCCTGAAAACAAAGCGACCCACACTATCCTTCTGCTGGTCAGTTGCTTTGTGTTCTTCTATGGCCTAAACAACCTCATGACACTCTATTTGTATTACAGGAATGAGGAAAACTTGAGACTGCAGACGGTTATTGAAATTATTTCCTCATGTTACCCAACTATCTGCCCTTTTTTGCTAGTGAAAAATAATAAAATAATTTCTCAATGTTTTTCTTCCTTTCTAAGATGAGAACTGTCATTTCTTAAAGAGCATCTTCTAAGATAAAAAATGGTCATTTCTCAAATTGTGTGTACAGTTTCTTCTGCACCAGAGGAGTCTCCATCATGATTTATATAAAGAAGAATAATCCTGCAGTTATTGGGCAGTTGGAGTATGGCTACTTTGTATTGAGATATTTCACAAATTTTAAAAAGAGATTATAAAGTCTTACTATGAATAATGGTGCATCAATATCATATTAACAATTTTCACATTGAGTATATGTTCAAGTTATTGTTTGGGGGTGAAATGAACATATTACATAAAATTGAAACTCATTTTACAGTTCGTTTTCTCTTCTTTAATGTGGCTATTGGAATACTTAAAATTATATGTAGACCTTTCATTCTTTGTCTATTAAACTGCACTACTCTAAGTAACTTCTTTTATTCATTCAACAAATATATTTGTCCACCTCACATATCCCAGGAAATATTTTGGGGGTTGAATGTACATCAGTGACATAGACAAAACACAGTAATTGCAGAGATTATATAGAATGTTCATGGTAGAGGAAAAACATATGTACAGATGATAAGAGCTATATGGAATAGTACAGATGGAAAGAATGAGAAGTGCTTGGAGATTCACTCCTTTATGTAGAATAGAATTTATTGGCATGTGTCTTGTGTCTGCATCAATCCATTCATAATGACACCCCCACCAATCAGGGTTATTTTGACATATTTTATGTATGGTATATGTATACCCTCCTCTCCATCAGAGCTTCAACTATTTGACCAATACAATATAAAATTTTTCTTTTGAAAATATTTCAGATCCAATTCAGGGTTCATCATTAAGCATGCTCTCTTTCAAAAGTATCAGTTGCGTTTTTTCTTTACCACTTTTGAAGTACAACAAAAAGTGGTAAACATACAAAATATAAACAATTCCTGAATTTTTACAGTGTACACCACCATGTAAACCTGCACCCATATCAAGAAACAGAACATCAATAGCTTTTAGAAGTCCCTGAGATCCCTCTCAGTCACTCCACCCTAAGAGTCTCCATTAACTCTAAGAAAAACACTGTCTACTGCAATCATTTTCAGCATGAATTCTTCTAAATAATTTTACAAAATCTCGCTTGAGCTCTATCTGAGACATAGCAAGTATGATCACCTCATGATTCATGTCCTTTTCTGTGTCTATGGGGTGCATCTGCAGACCTCCCCTACCAGGGTTTTCCTTGATTCCACCTATATTGCATCTGGTCTGCACATGAAATGTAAGACTCATAGTGAGTAGAAACTAAATTTAAAACAGCCGTCTTCAAAATGCATTGTGATAGGAACAATTCCAGCGAAAACTGAGATAAGAACATGAATAGACAACTCTCAAAAGAAGATATAAGAATGGCCCACAACACTAGATTCCCTCCTGGCTGCGCAGGGCATCTCTGAAGAAAAACCAGCAGCCCATCAGGAAGCCCTTGCCTTCCTGGAACAGAGCAGCTGAGAAAAGGGGCAGTTGTGGGTACAGGTTCAGCAGACTTAAATGTCCCTACCTGGCAGCTCTGAAGAGAGCAGTAGATCTCCCAGCACAGTGTTCAAGTTCTGATAAGGGACAGACTGTGTCCTCAAGTGGCTCCCTGAATCCAATGTATCCTGACTGGGAGATACCTCCCAGCAGGGGCTAACGGACACCTCATACAGGACAGCTCTGGCTGAAATGAAATGAAGGCAGAAATAAAGATGTTCTTTGAAACCAGTAAGAACAAAGACACAATGTACCAGAATCTCTGGGACACATTTAAAGCAGTGTGTACAGGGAAATTTATAGCACTAAATGCCCACAGGGTAAAGGAGGAAAGATCTAAAATTGACACCCTAACACCACAATTAAAAGAACTAGAGGAGCAAGGGCAAACAAATTCAAGAGCTAGCAGAAGACAAGAAATAACTAAGATCAGAGCAGAACTGAAGGAGATAGAGACATACACACAAAAAAACCCTTCAAAAAAAATCAATGAATCCAAGAGCTGGTTTTTTGAAAAGATCAACAAAATAGAGAGATCACTAGCCAAACTAATAAAGAAGAAAAGAGAGAAGAATCAAATAGATGTAATAAAAAATGATAAAGGAGATATCACCATGGATCCCACAAAAATACAAACTACCATCAGAGAATACTATAAACTCCTTGATGCAAATAAACCAGAAAATCTAGGAGAAATGGGTAAATTCTGGGACACTTACACCCTCCCAAGACTAAACCAGAAAGAAGCTGAATCCCTGAACAGACCGATAACAAGGTTGAAATTGAGGCAGCAATTAATAGCCAAAAAAACTAGGAGGTGGTACCATTTCTTCTGTAATTATACCAAACAACAGATAAAGAGGGAATCCGCCCTAACTCATTTTATGAGACCAGTATCATCCTGATATGAAAACCTGGCAGAGACACAACTAATTAAGAAAACTTCAGGCCAATATCCATGATGAACATTGATACAAAAATCCTCAATAAAATACTGGCAAACAAAATCTAATAGCACATGAAAAAGCTTATCCGTCATGATCCAGTTGGCTTCAACCCTGGGATGCAAGGCTGGTTCAACATATGCAAATCTATAAACATAATCCATCACATAAACAGAACCAATGACAAAAATCACATGATTTTCTCAATAGATGCAGAGTAGGCCTTTGACAAAATTGAACAACCTTTCCTGCTACAAACTCTCAATAAACTAGGTATTGATGGAAAGTATCTCAAAATAATAAGAACTATTTATGACAAACCCATAGCCAATATCATACTGAATGGGCAAAAACTGGAAGCATTCCCTTTGAAAACCAGCACAAGACAAGAATGCCCTCTCTTACCACTCCTATTCAACACAGTATTGGAAGTTCTGGCCAGGGAAATCAGGCAAAAAAGAGAAATAAAAGGTATTCAATTAGGAAAAGAGGAAGTCAAACTGTCTCTATTTTCAGATGACACGATTCCATATTAACAAGACCTAGTCGTCTCAGCCCAAAATTTCCTGAAACTGACAAGCAATTTCAGCAAAGTCTCAGGATACAAAATCAATGTGCAAAAATCACAAGCATTCCTATACACCAATAACAGACAAACAGCGAGCCAAATCATGAGTGAAATCCCATTCACAATTGCTACAAAGAGAATAAAATCCTAGGAACACAACTAACAAGGGATGTGAAGGACCTCTTCGAGGAGAACTACAAACCACTGCTCAAGGGAATAAGAGATGACACAAACAGATAGAAAAACAGTCCATGCTCATGGTTCAGAAGAATCAATATTGTGAGAATGGCCATACTGCCCAAAGTAATTTATAGATTCAGTGCTATCC
>CAUYLG010024126.1:0-10572 GCA_963573385.1 Cacajao melanocephalus
CTAGAAGAGAAGGAGATGGGAGGGCAAAGGAGGGGAGGGGAGAGGAGGGGAGGGGAGAGGAGGGGAGGGGAGAGGAGGGGAGGGGAGGGGAGGGGAGGGGAGGGGAGGGGAGGAAAGAGAGAGAAAGAGAAAGAAAAGAAGGGAAGGGAAAGGAAGTGAAGGGAAGGGAAAGGGGAAAGGGAAGGGGAGAGAGAGAGAAAGAAAGAGAGAAAGAGAGAGAGAAAAGAAACAGAGAGAAAGGCAGGGAAGGAAGGAAGGAAGGGAGGGAGGGAGGGACCAAGTGTATGCTTGCTCTATGCCAATCATCAAATACATCAGAGACCATCTAGCTCCCAACCAACATTAATGCCATTACCAAGCCAAGTAATCAGGTAAATTTCTGATCTGAATAGAAAACATTTAAAACTGTAATAAAATTCAGTATAATTTGGACGAAATATTTAATGGAATATAAAAACATATTCCAAACTGGTAAGGTTAATCTGGAATGTTTTAGCCATAAAAACTAAAACAGGATTTGAATAAATACTGAGGTTCTTAGTGAAGTAAACACCTCCATTGTATGTAAACAAGAGTAAAACAAAAAAATAAATATTACTTTCTGATTTGGTTCTCTAATCATGGGCCTCGAGAAAGACACTGAGACAGCTTCCTAACCCTTCTGTCATCTCTTAATGGAATCTCAAAAAAGACATCCTTGGGGGAAACTGAATTTCTTTTTTCTTCCTTCTTAAAAGTTCTTCTCAAGTAGAAGTTATAACTAGCTAAAAAGCTCCAAGTCCCTGGCTCAGCCTGCAGCAAAGAGAGCTGGGTGAGTTAATACTGAGTTTTGACTTAATTTCAGGAGATTAAGGTTTCCAGCCACCTCCGGAAAAGACATGAACTCTGTTTTTGCAGTGGAACATAGCCATCTGCGATGGTTAAGTAAAGCCATAAGCCACAGCCTCCCACTTTTGGGCATTTTCCTTATTTTTCTTCATAACAACACATGTAGAAGACCCATCTACCAAATCCTGTTTAAATAAAATGTACAATTTCCCATTCTGAATTAGTTGGATGTCTTAGGCCAGCCACAAGGCTGCAAGTCCCTTGCTGGCAGTGTCTTAACTCTTGGAAACCTGGAGGTGCAGTACAGTGTTATTTGACTTTTTAGCAAGGTCTCAACTATTTTAATCTACACATAAGACTTACCTTAACAAACTTTTGCTTATAATCATGTTTCTCTTCTGTTGGGAGCAGGCCCTAAGCCTGGCACAAACGGGCCTTAAAGATACTGGCCATAAACAGGGTATCTATAGCACTGACACCCTCATGATGGCAATGATGCACACTGCTAGTGTTGCTGGTTTGCTGGAGCGAGGGAAAGAAATACCTGACCTGCTCTTCGGTAAAAGACCACTCAGGGTGCTTCTGAACCACAAACAGTAGCATGAGCGACCCGTGCCTTAACATGTTCCAGCTGCAGTAGATAAACATGCCAGAGCCTGTTTCTTGCCACTAGTAAAGAATACTTGGTTCCCTGCAAAGAATGCTTTTAGTTAAATGATGATTATCACTTGCTTGCTGTCAATAAATGTGTCGGTCAAACTCTGTTCGGGGCTCTCATCTGGGAATGCTGTGGCTCCCTGTCATCCAACCTTTTTGCTATCTCTGTGTCTGTTTCTTAATTTCTTCAGTGCCGCCTGGGTTGGGGTCTCCATGACCAACCTGGTCTCGGCACTCTTCTCTGTGAATTATCTGATGTTGAAAAATAACACTTCTGAAGCTTAAGGTATCGTACTCCTCATAACAGAATAAAAATGTTTTCAGGAGGCCAATGAAAACCTTAGCCTGGTTTCATCACACTTGGAAGTGCAAGGATCTCAACCACTTTCCCTGAAGTTGAAATTAATGATAAAGAGAAAGAAAGCAGGGGCTGCGGGGAGAAGAGGGAAAGAGGGAAAGAGGGGAAGGGGAAGGGGAAAGGGAAGAAAAAAGGAAGGAAGAGCAAGTGGTCAAGTGAAATACTGAACTGCACTTTTAAGGTCTGGTGCTATGAAAAACATCTAAATAATTAAGTCTCACCCATCTACAGGACTCAAGAAGGGGGCCCATCCTCTGAATCTGATGGAAGATGTGTTATCTTGGGATTGTTACTATATAATTCACCAGCCTGCCTTTAGTTAGAAGCTCTCTGGGAGAGTTAAATACCTTAAGAGCTGAATCTCCAAAAGGAAAACCATAGTGACTCTTTTCTCACCAGTATAACTCTCTTATAATGTATAACTGTGGATAATTTATAGACTAATCAGCTACTCTCCACTGCGAACTGTACAATGTTGAATAAAAGATGACTGTGCACTAGAGTTCCCCACACTTACTACATTCATAGGCTTGCTCTCTAATGTGAACTGTATGGATTTTCTCATGACTAATAAGAGTTATTCTCTGACCGAAGGTTTTTCCACATTGATTACATGTATAAGGTCGCTCCCCACTGTGAATTCTCTGATGTCGAATAAGGTGAGAGCTTTGTCGGAAGGATTTTCCACATTTGGTGCATACATAGGGTTTCTCTCCAGTGTGAATTCTCTTGTGTTGGATAAGGGATAAGCGTGCACTGAAGGATTTCTCACATTCATTGCACATGTAGGGTTTCTCTCCAGTATGAATTCTCCAATGTTGGATAAATTGTGAATGCTGACTGAACGCCTTGCCACTGTCGCTACTTTCTTCAGGTTTCTCACCAGTATGAATTCTGTGATGCTGAATGAGAGAGGAGCGAACATTGAAGGCCTTCCCACAGTCACCGCATTCATAGGGATTCTCTCCAGTGTGAATTCTTCGATGGCGGATAAGGTGTGCACTCTGGCTGAAGGCCTTCCCACAGTCACTGCACTCATAGGGCTTCTCTCCATTGTGGGTTCTCTCATGCTTAATTAGGGTGGATATTTGTCCAAAGGTTTTCCCACACTCATTACACTCATAGGGTTTCTCACCAGTGTGACTCCTCTGATGCTGAATAAGGTGTGACCCCTGGCTAAAGGCCTTCCCACATTTGTGACACTCATAGGGTTTCTCTCCATTATGTATTCTCTGATGTTGAACAAGGGAAGAAAGCACACTAAAAGCTTTTTCACATTCATTACATTCATAGGGCTTCTCACCATTGTGTGTTCTTTGATGGTGAATAAGATTAAAACTCTGGCTGAAAGCTTTTCCGCACTCACTACATTCATAGGGTTTCTCTCCTGTGTGAATTCGCTGGTGCTGAATAAGATGTCCCTTTTGACTAAAGGTTTTCCCACACTCACTACAACCATAAGGTTTCTCTCCAGTGTGAATTCTCTGATGCTGGATAAGGGATAGGCGGGCACCAAATGATTTTCCACACTCATTGCAGATATAAGGCTTCTCACCTGTATGAATTCTCTTATGCTGAATAACTTGTGAGCACTGACTAAAGGATTTTCCACATTCATTGCACCTATAAGGTTTCTCTCCAGTGTGAATTCTCTGATGGACAGTAAGAGTTCGGTTCAGGCTAAAGGATTTTCCACATTCGTTACATTCATAGGGCTTTTCTCCTGTATGAATTCTCTGATGCTGAATAAGAGATAATCGTGCACTGAAGGCTTTGCCACACTCATTACAGTCATAGGGTTTCTCTCCAGAATGAATTCTCTGATGCTGAATAAGGTGTGATTGTCTGTTGAAGGCTTTCCCGCATTCTTTGCACTTGTAAGGCTTCTCTCCACTATGAATTCTCTGATGATGGATCAGATTAGAGCTATGACTAAAGGCTTTCCCACACTGATTACACTCATGAGGTTTCTCCGCTGTATGAATTTTTAGATGTTGCATATAAGATAAATGTGTACTAAAAGCTTTCCTACATTTAATACACTCATAGGGTTTATCTTCAGTGTGAATTTTACAATGCTGAATAAAGTATGAGTGAGCACTGAAAGATTTGCCACAATCCTCACATGTGTAGGGTTTCTTACCAGTGTGGAATCTCTGATGTTTACTGAAGACAGAGGGCCTACTGAAAGCTTTTCCACATTCATTGCACTCATAGGGCTTCTCTCCACTATGAATTCTCTGGTGCTGGTTAAAAGCTCTGTTCTGATGGAAAGTTTTTCCACATCCAGTACACTCAAAGGGTCTCTCTGGATTATTCATCCTCTGATTCTCACTAAGAACTGAACTCTGTCTGGGTACTTTCACTAACACACCTGTCTGACAGGCTCTTTCCCCTAATTGGAAACTCTGGAAGTTAATGAGGTCCTCATGCTGTTCCAAGTTTTCTACACTTGACACACTTGGATAGAGACTCGCCTCTCTAGACACTCTAAGATGTTTGGCAAGATTTGAGTCTGTAATGTAGTTTTCGCCAACAGTATTGAATTTCTGGCCATTCTCTCCAGAGAGGGTTTTCACATGCCTCATAACAATTGCTCTGAAACTGCTCTTCTGTGAGGCGTCCTTAACTCCTTCTACTGCATATTGTCTCCACCAGTTCTCTAACTTTCCCTCAGTTTTACTCATCTCTTTAGCTTCCTTAAAAATATTCCTTATATGATCTTTTGATTTTGCGGTCTGGGATTCCATTTCTTCAGAAATGTCCTGCTTTGGAATCAATTCTTTTTTTTCAATCCTAGAATCACAGCCTGAAAGAATGGGGAAAAAGAAGTGAGTCGCTCACATTTTACTACGGGAGAAAGAATTAGAGAATAAGCAGGAATATTTACATCAAACAGATATTTTCCAGGATAATACTGGAAGGAGACAAAATAAATGTGAACAAAATGAGATGGGTGGATCACTGAGAATGCAAATTTTAAAAAGCAACATCTATGACCCCATTGGGAAGAGGGAAAAGAGAAGCATGCTGGTAGAGCAATGAACACTGGCGTGGAAAGGAAGGAAGGTAATATGCCCAAGGTCAAAGGCTTAAATCTGCAACTAGGCTGACCAGGAACACATGGCATAGGAAAAGCAAGAGCTGAGAAAGGACTTGAGGAGTGTTATCAGGAAGGAGGAAGTGGAGGCTGCCTCCACTATTCACGTCATTGCTGCATAATTTATAAACAAGGTATCTTCTTATGGCTTACACATAGAGTATTCAAATATTTATGGAAAATAAGTAATAAATGACTCATAATGAATGAGGTGTACATGAGCGCAATAGATAGAAAAAAAAACACCATTTGATCTGGACAACTTATGGAACGAAAAAAAAAACAGAAAAAAGCAGCAATCTACGCAGGCAACAGCTGGGGCAGCACAAGGCAAAAAGGTCAAGTATACACAACAGTCCCACATCACACAGTTCCAATGAACAAAAGTATCAAAAAATTTTGTGAAAACTACAAAACTGAATTCTCAGACCCAAAGAAAGGAAGCTTATTTAAAAAAAAAAAATTCAAAAGCAACCAATGAAACAAACAAACAAAAACCACTAAGTCACATGGATACAAAGACTGTAGGAAGGTAAACTGAGGTCAGAATACTAAGAGGGCAGCCTCGTGTTAAGATAACATAAAATAACAATGGAATCTCCCTTTTGCAAATGGTTATCATTAGCTATAACGGGATGCTACTTGAGACTGCACTGCTCAGACAGGGAGACTGAGCTAAAAGTACTAACTGGATGAGGTCTAAAATTGGACTAATTATGGCTGGGCATGGTGGCTCACCCTTGTAATCCCAGCACTTTGGGAAGCCAAGATGGGCAGATCACCTGAGGTCAGGAGTTCAAGACCAGCATGGCGAACGTGGCAAAACCACATCTCTACTGAAAATACAAATATTAGCTGGGCATGGTGGCGGGTGCTTCTTTTCCCAGCTACTTGGGAGGCTGAGGCAGGAGAACAGCTTGAATCCAGGAGGTAGAGGCTGCAGTGAGTCAAGATTGTGCCACTGTACTCCAGCCTGGGTGACAGGGTCTTCTCAAAAAATAAAATAAAATAAAATAAAATAAAATAAAATAAAATAGGGCTAGGTAGTCTTAATAGATTTCCATGAACTATTCACGGAACTACTACTACAGAGGGATTGGTATTTCCATTCAGGGTATGAAAGAAAAAAAGCAAACATCATAATTTACTCTAGAAACCTACAAATAATATCCTAAAATATAAACATCCTGAATTTGGGGAGAAAAATTTCTGTGGTATCTGAGGGGTTGTGTCCTCAAGGTCATCTCTGGACTAAAGTCTAAAAGATGATTTTAATAGGTGTTATTCTGCTGGGCAGGAGACAAAATAAATGTGAACAAAATGAGAAACCACAAGACAATGGAAGGGAAGGGAGGGGAGGGGTGGGGAACTAAAAATGAGAGCTGGGTGTGGTGGCACACATCTATAGCCCCAGCTACTTGAGAGACTGAGGCAAGAGGTTGCAACCAGGAGTTAGAGGCCAGCCTGGGCAATATAGCAAGACCTCATCTCTAAATACAAAAATAAAACAAATCAGCCAGGCATGTGGCTCAAACGTGTAATCCCAGCACTTTGGAAGGCTGAGGCAAGTGGATGGCCTGTGGATGGCCTGAGTATAGGAGTTCAAGACCAGCCATAGCAACACAGCTGAGGAGGTCTCACAATCATGGTGGAAAGCGAAAGGCATGTCTTACATTGCAGCAAGCAAGAGGGAGAATGAGAATCGAGTGAAATGAGTTTCCCCTTATCAAACCATCAGATCTTGTGAGACTTATTCACTACCCCAAGAACAGTATGAGAGAAACTGTCCCCATGATTCAATTATCTCCCACCAGGTCCCTCCCACACCACATGGGAATTATGAGAGTACAATTCAAGATGAGATTTGGGTGGAGATACAGCCATACCGTATCACAACATATTCAAGAAGCTCTAAGAATCTACAAAGAAAACCACACCTGGGTATAACACAGTCAAAATTACTCAATACTTGAGGAAAAAAGATATCAAAAAATAGCATGAGTTAAAAGACATATTATCTTCAAAGTAACAACAAGACTGAAGGCTGACTGTGATTTTAGAGGCGGAAAACAACAGACAAAAGGATGCTTTTTAATTCTGAAGAAAATAACTGCCATCTTAGAATTCTACATCCATCAAAATGTTATGCAAAAATAAAAGCTTGAAAATTCCACTTCCAGGATAACAGTATAAGGAATTCAGTGGATTCACTTCTTGCCAAAGCTGGCAACAATTATTTAAAAAGAAAAAACAAACCCAACAACCATTTAAAGTCTCCAGAAATTGCCCTAAGGGAAGACAGCAAAGGAAAAATATTTATTCAAGAAACTCAACTAAAATTTGGTAAGAATAGAAGAGTAAGAAGGTTGTTTGTTTTGTTCTCTTCCTCTTCTCCTCTATCCTCTCTCTCACTTCCCTCTCTCTTCCCCGGACCAGCCTCCTTCTTGGAGAGTTTGTGGCATATGAATCACAACCTGCTCTACCCTCTCCCTCACCCCCAGCTCAGTACAACAAATGGTCCCACTCCAGGGATATGTGGCCAGGAAGGGGCTCCCTCTCCCCTCAGTTTCCAATGTAAGCTTACCATATCTCACCAGGAGGATAGGCCACCAGCACTTTTCATCCCCTCCAACTCCAAAGGAAAGAGGTCAAATTCCAGTGAATGGGGCTAACAGGACAAGGGCTCCCTTCCTCCATTCAGCCTCTTTTCAAGGACAGTGGCACAGCAGGCCAGGACTATTTGGGCCCTGACTGCTCTGGCCTGAGCACCCATAGGCAGAGGTTCCACAAGGTTCCATACACTGTTGCCTCACTCACTGCCCAAGGAAGTGGCTCATAGAGTTTGCCTAGGAGGAGAGTCAGTCCATAAGCAAAATCTGAAGCTCTCCCTTAAAGAACTGACTTTATTTGAAACAGGGTGTAGGGGAGGTTCAAGTGTAGGGGAACTCTCAAAAATAGCTCTTTTAATTAATAAGACACTAAGCCACAGGTCAGCTGGTTTATCAGAGAGAACTAGGGAAAGAGACAGAGCTTCTGGAGTCAGAACAAACCTCAAAGACGGACTTTAAACAATATTTCTGCCCAAATTTAATTGGATCAGACTGCTGAGCAATTTATGACCTAGGGCAGGAGTCCCCAACCCCCAGGCCATGGACTGCCATTGGTCTGTGGCCTGTTAGGAACTGGACTGCATAGCAGGAGGTGAGCATTGGGAGAGTGAGCATTACTTCCTGAGCTCTGCATCCTGTCAGATCAGCCAACAGCACTGGATTCTCATAGGAGCAAAAACCCTGTTGTGAACTGCACATGCAAGGGATCTAGGTTGTGTGTTCCTTATGAGAACCTAATGTCTGATAATCTGAGGTGAAACAGTTTCATCCCAGAATGATCCCTCCTCACCTAATCCATGGAAAAATTGTCTTCCACGAAATTGGTCCCTGGTGCCAAAAAGGTTGGGAACCACTGCCCTTAGGGCACTATCAAAAACACCAGAGCAATCTGCCTGTAATTAGTGGACCCTAACAGGAATGATATAATGCCATCTGAAGTAGATGACTTCACAGGCAGATCAGCGAAAGAGGCAGAGAGTTGTGCCAAAAATGTTATCATTGCAAGATGACTGTGAGTATGCTCAAGGCTCCACATTGTGAAGGAAATATATGTCACTGAAATAGTCTCACTAAGTCATAAAACAAATAAACTAGCAAACAACAAAAACAAGCTCTAAGAAGGGGGAGGGGAACCAGTAACCAGAATTCCTACAATATATGACCAAAATGTCCCAGTTTAAAAAAAAAAAAAAAAAAGTAAAAGACATGCAAATAAAACAATAAAATGTGACCCACAGGAAAAATGCAAGAACACAAACTGCCTGTGAGAGGGACCAGAAGTCAGATTTAACAAAGCTCCAAGGAGCTGTGATAAATATGTTCAAAAAACTAAATGAACCACGATTAAAGAGGTAAAGGTAAGTATAAAGAGAATGTCTCACTGAATATACAATAACAATAAAGACAAAATTTATTTAAAAAGCAACCAAATGGAAATCCTGGAGTTAAAAAGTACAATAATCAAAATTAAAAATTAATTTGTGGGGCTCAACAATAGATTTGAATTGGCAGAAGCATCAATAAACTTGAAGATAAACTGAGAGGAAAAAAATTTTTTTTTAATGAATGGAGCCTTGGGCAAGTGTGGACTATCTTTAAATACATCAATACACACAATATAGCAGAAGAGGAGACAGAGAATTGCAGAAGAAAATATCTGAATAACAACTAATGGTCAAAGAACAGTGGAAGGAAAATATCTTGGGCCCCCAAAATCACTAAGGAAAACTCAAGCTGGAAACTACTTAAGGCAAACCTGCTTCCCATTCTATTCAAAATTATCCCTCTGCTCACTGAGACAGATGCATATCTGACTACCTCCTTTGGAAAGGCTAATCAGAAACTCAAAAGAATGCAACTGTTTATGTCTCACCTATCTGTGACCTAAAAGCTCCCTCCCTACTTCAAGTCTTCCTGCCTTTGCTTCAAGTTGTCCCACCTTTTCAGACCAAACCAATGTACTTCTTACATATATTAATTGATGTCTCATGCCTAAAATGTGTAAAACCAAGCTGTTCTCTGACCACCTTGGGCACATGACGTCAGGACCTTCTGAGGCTGTGTCACAGCACATCCTCAACCTTGGCAAAATAAACTTTCTAAATTAACTGAGATCTATTTCATATCTTCTGGGTTCACAGAACTAATCAAAATAGAAGTTAGAAAATATCTCAAAATAAACAAAAATGGAAAGGCAACATACCAAAACTTATGGGATGAAGCAAAAGCAGCACTAAGAGATAATTTATAGCAATAAATTTGCCTCCATTTAAAAAGATCTAAAATAATCCCAATTTTATACTTCAAAGAACTAGAGGTGAACAAACTGACCCCAAAGTGATAAGGAAAAAAAATAACTGAGATTAGAGTAGAAAGAAGCAAAATCTATAGAAAGCAACAGAATAGGAAAACAATAGAAAAAAACAACAAAACAGTTGGCTTTTTGAAAATAACAAAATGGATAAGGCTCTCACTAGATTAAGAATAAAAGAGAAAGGAGAGATCCAAGATGGCCGATTAACAACAGCTCAGGATTGCAGCTCCCAGTGAAAGCGCAGAGAGCGAGTGGACGCCGCACTTTCAGACAAATTTTTGTTGCCCACAGAGCGGGAGATTCCCGGTGGAGGAGACACACGGGTCGCCAGCACGACTTTTTTGGCTGGCGCGGCTATTTTGCCGGCGTCCCGGCACGGCGCTTCTCAGTGCGGAGTATACGCAACTGGGTGCCCTTTGAGTCGGACTCTGCTGGTCCCATTGCCACAAGGAGAACAGCAATTGGAAGCGCTGAGGACTGAGAGTTTCACAGTAAGCACAGCTGAACCGGGAAGGTCCAGCCCTGCGGGGAAGGGGCGTCCGCCAAAGGACAACTAAGAAACAGAAAAAACTTCATCACCAACAAGCCGGATGTTCACTCAGACCCAATCTGAAAGTTGGCAATTACAAAGACGACAGGTGGATAAATCCACAAAAATGGGAAGAAACCAGTGCAAAAAGGCTGAGAACACCCGAAATCAGAATGC